>CM067373.1:174714419-174775711 GCA_034401795.1 Chaetoderma sp. LZ-2023a | reverse complement strand
GACCAATCGATCACTGAACTGCCTGACTATCAATTTCAAGAAAACTATACAGGCAAGCGGTTGCAATTTTAAAGCTGGTTTGACTGTGTGCTGTTGATGCCTATCGCAGCAACAGCGTCCAGGTAAATTAGTTTCAAAATATTCAACAGCATCTTTATTAAATAGTAAAGACATACAATTCGTACAACGACGCTTAGTCCGTCATCAATTACGCGTTCGTGATGAACTTATCTACATCATTCATGACATCAGGATTATGACGGATTCCTACACTTCACATAGTTGATTATGACGTCTGATAATTGAAAGATAAACGGGAAAGGTCCATTAGCTGTTCTTTCAAGAGCGCCTAGATAATACCCTGATAACGCAGGTTACTGGGCCGGGATTAGACGGACTAATACTGGGCAGTATTGGCCAGGTATTGTCCAAATACCAGCCCAATAAGCCACGTTATCAGATGATTCATAGTTTGACAATTACTGCCATACATACTTAGATACTCACTTGAGAAAGCACTGCAAATTGCCATAGGGCACATACTCCATTATAAGAGCAATGGGTTCACTGTATGAACACGCCCCTACCAAGGAGACGATGTTCGGATGACTCCCCAATCCCTTCATCAGGTTAATCTCTGCCAGAAGATCTTCCTTGTACGAGATCGGGGCGCTGTCTGCAGGAAAAAAAAAAATCAAAGTGTTTGTTGGGGGTGCAGTATGAATGGAGAAGAGCAATGGAGGATTCCAGTTTATTTTTCAAGCATATCATGTCATTATCAACTATGTGACGTGTATGATGATGTCATAATCAAGTACGTCATGAATGCCGTACATAAGCTCGTCACGAACGCTTAATAAATGAATCCAGTTTTATTCATGCCCTGCCCATTTCTAGCTAAGCTCCACCCACACTTCGCCGGTGTTGGGATCGATCGATGATAATTAAGGGTTTGTGACGAACTTATCTACGTCATTCTTGACGTCATTGATTATGACGCAATCGTACAAGTCACGTAGTTGATTATGACGTCATATGATGAATGGATACACTGGAAATGTCCGCCGATGACGGACTAAGCGTTGTTGTACGATTTGTATGTCTTTCCTATTTAATAAAAATGCTGTTGAATATTTTCAAACTAATTTGACTAGGCGCTGTTGCTGCCATAGGGATCGATTGATCGATTAAGGAGGCAGATGTGAATTGGTTGTATAAATTAATATCAACTAAAACACATAAAGAAGAAATATTTTCAAGTCAAACTAGTTTCAAAGTATTCAATAACAGTTTATGAGTTCGTTGGCCAACTTCTTCCCATCCGTCAGGACTGCGATATATCTATATATCATGATATTTAGCCAATTACGACATCGTTAAGTCCTTTGAAGCCAGAATTCCTAGAATCGCGCTTGTATGATGGCAATATAATATAGGTAGCATGTTCCATATTTTGAAACTAATTTTACAGCAACAGCTCCCAGTTGAATTAGCTTCAAGATATTCAACTGGATATTCCTATTAATGTAAATTATTTTTCGCATTTGACATTTCGTGCGCGAGGGGTTAATGGCACCCACATACCTCTAATAACTTTGACGGCCACTTTCCTGTCATTGTAATATCCGGTAACCACCTTGCCAAACGCACCCTGACCAAGAGGCGTGCTGAATCGAATATCATCCGGGTCGATCTCCCACTCATCCGGTACAAATAACAATTCATTGGCGTAGTATGTCTTAACTGTTGAGAGAGAAACATGCATTGATGTACATGGGAGAGTGAGGAATTAGATTGTGGTTCTTTAAGCAGGGTGGTCGGATAAGGCCTATTCTATAAACAGTGCACGATCCCCGGTAACGCAGGTGACGGGGCCGGTACTGGACCAATACCCGGCCAATACGCCCCAATATTGGCTTAGTACTGGGCACAGTAACCCGCGTTTTCAGGGATGTTTTCAGATTAAAAAAAAAATCTAAAATGATATTCGTTTTTATGTACAAAACACTATTTCAACCGATAAAAAGAGGCTCAAGGGATGTTTAGCATTTCCTCCATTGAGTCTAGATACTCGAAAGCTTAATTCCCAAGGAATAGTTGACCTGATACACAAGTGCTGACGTAATACAATTATATACTAATAATTCCAACAGGAAAGTGGACCTTGGAGCGGCTTGAACACATATTAACCAGAAATTAGATCAGATTACATCGATTCTTATTTTGGCGGTAAAAGGGTCTATATGTCCGAACTGTTTTCACATCAACCTCCAGCAAGCAAGAAGCCAATAGTCATACACATGACAGAATGTGTCACCGAAGTATTGTCACCCCAGTGTCTGCAATGCTGTAGACAATTTCCGAGGGCGATAACTATATGTGATCATATGACCTTCATTTTCATAAATACGGATATTACGCGCCGATAAGAACAGCTTGAACAGGGTTCGTAAGAATCTGTCATGAATTAATAAAACATGCCGCTGTTGTTTACGACATCTAGACATACATACAAACAGGGGAACTTTTAAGGAACCACTATCGTATCATTCTGGAAAACCACATCTCTGATTTATATAAGCGCTTAACAGTCAAAGTTACACTGTCTCAATTTCAAGGCAATTATACAGGAATGCTGTTGTGAATGTTTTGAAACTAATTTAACTGGAAGCTGTTGCTGCCATAGCAGCAACAGCTCCCAGTTAAATTTGTTTCAAAATATTCAGCAGAATCCGACATACATCGTAGACTATCCTCTGTTTAAAGTTTAAGGTGCTAAGATGGATCACACCTCTTTAGTGACCGCCCTTAGTCTTTAGGTCGCTGTTTAATTTTATGATATTTACGATGTGATCGCAAATAAACTTCCTTTGCCTGAACTACGTACAGAGGAGGGATCTTATTTTAGAACGTTAAATTGCATCTACTAATGTTATAGTGTCTTATTTAATTATTGATACAGAAACACCAGCATATAATTAGCCAGCCCACGCTTGAGCGGAGCACACACGTACACCAGAGAACGTTTGAAATGAAAAACGTGAATGCAGCTGAAATGCAGAAATTGGCTTTCTGGCAGTGGTATTCGTGTGATGTATTCTCATTCCGCATCTAGGTCAAGTTCGAGTCGCTAAAATGGTCAGTTCAAAGATATCGCGTATACTGGCTAGATCACTCATGCCTCTCTCAAAGGCGGTATTTCAGAGTTTAGTATTTGCTCACCGGATGTATGTAGTCTCCATAATATGATGTTTTTACTAGTAAACCTATTATGTAGTCGAAGAAAGTGTCAGATTAACATAGCCAATACAATTTTATTTCTGATAAAAATATGTAAATTTGCATCTGTTCAATTTCTCTACGAATTACCAAAAGATAATGTTGTCATTTTTGAAGGCTATATGTAGCTGATCGGCTGCGTCAGCCAGTCAGTGAATACCAGGTCATGTGCGATTTAATGAACTCACGTTACCAGCGGTCTCGACAACTTGTCCCCTAGTGGGGGTATACGCATAAGCAATCTAGTCAGTATATACGATATCTATGGGTCAGCTAGTTTGGTTCCAGATCATGCGCATTTGGATCTGTGAGAAGAACGATGGATGGTTGCGGATTACTATAGCTTAGCATTTGGAGTCGGTTAACGCTTTCCGTAGTAATGAATTCCCAGGTATTGAAGGAATACCGATATGGCAATTAATATCGTTACCTGGTATTCGTTTTTCTAATACCATGAAGCGCTATCAAGGCCCCAGATAACGCGGCTGACTGGGCCGATGCTGGGCCGATACTTTCAGTTTATCGGCCCAGTAAGCTGCGTTATCAAGGGATTTCAGAACTGTTGCGATGTACAAATTCCACGACTAAAGACACAAAGAGCTTAGGAAATCTCCTACACTATTATTTCAGTGGTGGGTTAGGGGTGGGGTGGGTGGGTGGGGGTCGTCAGGTAAATTGTAGTTTTGTGAATCGATCGTGACCCCAGCTGTTATGTGCCATGCGAATGTTTCATATTTAAGAGAGGAAGTTGGGTGATTGTTGTGGCTAAACACAGACATGCACATGTGGCATATAGTGTGATGTTTGAATACTTACTGCTCGTTGAGGTTGTAGACGTGGATCCTGGACTAGATTTGTAGCTGTTACTCTTGCTAACTGACGTTGTCTTGGAAATGATGATATCCTTAAAACTCTGTCGTTTCTTATAGAGAATGAAAACGATGACGATGAAAGCGACGACACTCAAAATGCACGTCACGACGACTATCACACCATCCAGCTGGCTTGTCGACTTAGATGATTGCTTTAAGCCTGTAAACATAATCGTATTTCAGTGAGAGTTTGGTACAAAACGTCGATATTTGTGTTTCTAATGTCATTTGGATAGGAAACATTCGAAATGTGCCGAATTCGTATTTAGCCTCAGGCAAAACCTACCATGATATACGCATGTTACTGGGCCAGCACAGGACCAATACCGAGCCATACTGACCCGCTATTTGTACAGTACCGGGCCAGTATCATGCGTTATCAGTGTATATGTAGCGACCCCATAAGCACTTTGACCCATTTGTAAATGGCACATGACCGTTTGTAAACAGCGCTGACCCATATACCAATTTGTTATCGACGCGTCATTTGTAAACGGTGCACGGCCTATACGCTAATTAGTTATTGGTGTGCCCATTTGTAAACGGCGCAGGCCCATATGTAAATTGACTCTCGGCGTGCCCATATGTAAACGTGGCTTAAATGTGCACATCAATAACAAATTGGCATGTGATCCATGCACGTTACATATATAGTGGAATCGTGGCTTAAATGGGCACATCAATAACAAATTGGCATGTGATCCATGCACGCTACATATATAGTGGAATCGTGGCTTAAATGGGCACATCGATAACAAATTGGCATGTGATCCATGCACGCTACATATATAGTGGAATCGTGGCTTAAATGGGCACATCGATAACAAATTGGCATGTGATCCATGCACGCTACATATATAGTGGAATCGTGGCTTAAATGGGCACATCGATAACAAATTGGCATGTGATCCATGCACGCTACATATATAGTGGAATCGTGGCTTAAATGGGCACATCGATAACAAATTGGCATGTGATCCATGCACGCTACATATATAGTGGAATCGTGGCTTAAATGGGCACATCGATAACAAATTGGTATGTGATCCATGCACGCTACATATATAGTGGAATCGTGGCTTAAATGGGCACATCGATAACAAATTGGCATGTGATCCATGCACGCTACATATATAGTGGAATCGTGGCTTAAATGGGCACATCAATAACAAATTGGCATGTGATCCATGCACGCTACATATATAGTGGAATCGTGGCTTAAATGGGCACATCGATAACAAATTGGCATGTGATCCATGCACGCTACATATATAGTGGAATCGTGGCTTAAATGGGCACATCGATAACAAATTGGCATGTGATCCATGCACGCTACATATATAGTGGAATCGTGGCTTAAATGGGCACATCAATAACAAATTGGCATGTGATCCATGCACGCTACATATATAGTGGAATCGTGGCTTAAATGGGCACATCAATAACAAATTGGCATGTGATACATGCACGCTACATATATAGTGGAATCGTGGCTTAAATGGGCACATCAATAACAAATTGGCATGTGATCCATGCACGCTACATATATAGTGGAATCGTGGCTTAAATGGGCACATCAATAACAAATTGGCATGTGATCCATGCACGCTACATATATAGTCGAATCGTGGCTTAAATGGGCACATCAATAACAAATTGGCATGTGATCCATGCACGCTACATATATAGTGGAATCGTGGCTTAAATGGGCACATCAATAACAAATTGGCATGTGATCCATGCACGCTACATATATAGTGGAATCGTGGCTTAAATGGGCACATCAATAACAAATTGGCATGTGATCCATGCACGCTACATATATAGTGGAATCGTGGCTTAAATGGGCACATCGATAACAAATTGGCATGTGATCCATGCACGCTACATATATAGTGGAATCGTGGCTTAAATGGGCACATCGATAACAAATTGGCATGTGATCCATGCACGCTACATATATAGTGGAATCGTGGCTTAAATGGGCACATCAATAACAAATTGGCATGTGATCCATGCACGCTACATATATAGTGGAATCGTGGCTTAAATGGGCACATCAATAACAAATTGGCATGTGATCCATGCACGCTACATATATAGTGGAATCGTGGCTTAAATGGGCACATCAATAACAAATTGGCATGTGATCCATGCACGCTACATATATAGTGGAAACGTGGCTTAAATGGGCACATCAATAACAAATTGGCATGTGATCCATGCACGCTACATATATAGTGGAATCGTCACGAATCAACTTCACTTGAACAAAGTTAGATGTCCATTAATCTCTAATCATATTTCTCACATTTCAACACATTCAGAAGAAACGTGGTTCAAATATTGGCCTAAATGTGTTTTTTAATTTCACATCAATCAGACATGCGGTTTCAGATTGTATCTTTAAAGGTGTTTTTAATAATAGCATAAAATCCAAGATGACCTGCGAACAATTGTACACGTCACCGGATCGTATAATCCTATCAGAAAAGAATGTCTCCTGCAAAATTGGCTTGAAATGGGTTTCTCCATTTAAAGAAAAAGTTCATATATGAGGAATAATAGACGAAGAATGACAGACACGTTCTGTTGCCATGGAATAAACTCACTTGACCATTTTGGCCAGGTGAGCTTATAATGATAACATGATAAATGGTGGATCTAGGATTCTATATTTGGGGTGGTTCTAATTTATGGGAGGGTGTAGTGTGGTGTGGTGTGTCCTCTTCCAATGACGTGGCTGGGGTGTGTGGTGGGGTGAACTTCCTCGGAAAGAGTTGGAAATTAGGTGCTCTGAGAAGCCATTTTCAGGATTCTTGTTGATAAACAGCATATCCTTATTTTACTTGGAAACTTTGCCTTTGACTGAAAAGCCTGTTTCTTAATTTCAAGGGTCCAAGCGCGTCCCACATACAACGACACACCATAGACCCACCCTTGCCGGATTCAAAGGCAGTATTGTTATGTTTATATGTGTTATGCCATTGTTGGAATTGGCAATGGTCAGGGGGGATAACCGGCTATCATATAATATGTTTTCACTAATGACTGAGTGACCGGCCCTGTGGTCGAGCAGCTAGCCGCGAAGATAAAAAGCAGTTGGCTCGAGAAGGTCGGGAGTCGTCGCTTTGGTCAGCGTTCGTGACAACATGTGTATACAAGAATAAATGTGAGATAGTTTAGATGTTAAAAAGAAATGTGTTTGATTATTTATTGGAAAATTCTACTGAGCTAATACCTCGTTATCCATTTCATGGTGGAGGATCCGGGTACATCACGGCTGAAAGAGCTAAACCTAATTTTCAATGCAAAAAATCAATCGGAATTGTGGCACGAATTTTAATTTAGCAAAAGCTAAATAGCGCAAAAACAAACAAATTTTAGTCGACCATTATGCATAAATTAATGAACCAATATTTATCTCCACTCATAATGAATTGGATTGAATAAATAAATCCGTACACTAGCAGCATACATGCTGCATCCATGGTATATAGTATCGTCTGTTTGCTGTTGCACAGATTCCTGTTAGAATAATTACCAAACATTTAACAATTTACCTGCATAGTTACCGCGAAATTGATACTCTCGAAATGCAGGTTTCAAAGCATTAAGTCTCTGAAAATCAAACATTTGCATATCTCCCTTGTCACCTTCATCCGACAAAACTGAAACTAAGCTAATATTAGACTGATGTCAGCATACATACTTTTATTGGCCACTGGAGTTCCTGTATAATTCTTTGCCATGGGTTTCCGCCTGGGCACGACTGAGGTGTTAACACGGATCTCCTCACTGAACAGCTCATACTCGGTTCCATACTGGGCCCGGAATAAAGCCACTGCCTGCAGATAAGTTAATACGGGCGATATAAAACAATTTCATGAGAGATAGGAGGACTTTGGTGTGGGGAGAGAGGGATGGGGGTATAGGGAGGGTAGTGGGGTGAGAGAGAGAGAGAGAAGAGAGAGAGATAGAGAGAGAGAGAGAGAGAGAGAGAGAGAGAGAGAAAGCGATAGAGAGAGAGAGAGAGAGAGAGAGAGAGAGAGAGATAGAGAGCGAGAGAGAGAGAGAGAGAGAGAGAGAGTGTGAGGTGGGATGTGCGTGCGTGCATGTGGGGTGTGTGTGCGTACGTGCGTGCGTGTGTGTGCGCGTGTGTGCGTGCGTGCGTGCGTGCGTGTGCGAGTCAGCGGGTGGGAGAGAGAGAGAGAGAGAGAGGTGGGAGTAGGGGTGGGTTGTATGTGAGTCACCGATGATGGTTGGAGAGAGAAAAAGAAAGAGAATGGGAGGGAGAACAATAGAGAGTGAGAGAAATATAGATATACATAGCTAGAGGTGGAGGGAGTGGTGTTGGGGCGGGGTTGGGTGTGTGTGGGGTGTGTGTGTGGGGTGGGGTGGGGTGGGTGGGGTGGGAGGGAGCGAGCGAGCGATATATGGAGGTGGCGGGCATATGTGGGCGTCAGTGACGAGTGTGTGTTGGGTGGGGGTGGGGTGGTAGGGGGGGGGGGAGAGGGCGAGGGAGAGAGACAGGGGGAGGGAGAGGGATAGAGAGACAGGAGCTCTCAGGCAGAGAGCGAGAGGAGGGGGGGGGGGAGAGAGATATTGAGAGAGAGCGAGAGAGAGAGAGAGAGAGAGAGAGAGAGAGATCGGTGGTGGGGATGCTAGATGACAGGCTGATCATCCCAGTAAAACGTATTCATTTCGTAAAACTGGATTGGTTGCGTAAAACGGGCTTAATTGATTGTACCAACAGTGCTTAGGTAACGAGAGCTAAACGATTTTTGTTTATGCAGTTTGAAAACTTGAGCTTAAACGAAGCAAATATGAAACAGAATGTGTCGTTTATCTGATGTTAGAATTTTAGCTTCAAATGTGCTGTACTAATGACGTGGTCATGGATTTGATTTCGACAGTAGCGAAGATTTCTTTCAGTTTTTTACTTTCGTATCAAATATCTTTCTGTATAAAGGTTCTGTTCAAGATATGTCTTTAAGCACATATAATTAGATCCCGTTTTACTAATCGAATACGTTTTACTGGAATAATCAACGTGGATGGGGAACGTGTGAATTGCTGGATAGCACAAGACAGATCCGAAACGCATATGATTCTAATCAAATATGGATTTTAGCGACTAAGATCGACATAGGTATAAGGAAACCATTTCCGTCTTCCTCTTTACCAAGCGCTCTTTCCAAGTATCACGAACTGTCGTACATGAATGTTTCTGGGACTGCGCATGTGTGCACACGTGCGCGTGTGATCATATACCTTAACTCGATATTCCGCATTTGGGAAAAGGTGCAACATGAGAGAGCTTCCATTGACAATCTTATTTTCAATTTCCATCATCTCCAAGCTAAGCATATGCCACGTGATCCTGTAGGTAACAACTGAATGGTTGAATGGTGCCACCCAGGATATGTTAACATCCACTTGGCTAGTCACGGGGTTATAAATCGGCAATGACGAATTCAGTCTCCAATCGATGCCAGTGACGTCATCTGAGGGAATAAAGAAGCAGATTGAAATTAGCCAATTTAGCTTTGATATTCTAGTGTCGACAACTCCAACTGTGTTTTGTCTGTTTGGACTTGCGTGCTGAAAATATTTAAGATTCTATATATTCAGGCACGTAGATTTGTCTCAACAAGCGAGACGGGAGGGCGGGAGGTCTGTGGTCCTCCTAGCAAATTTTGAAATCTG
Source organism: Chaetoderma sp. LZ-2023a (assembly GCA_034401795.1). Taxonomy (NCBI): domain Eukaryota; kingdom Metazoa; phylum Mollusca; class Caudofoveata; order Chaetodermatida; family Chaetodermatidae; genus Chaetoderma; species Chaetoderma sp. LZ-2023a. The sequence continues at coordinate 174,765,851 of CM067373.1, read as the reverse complement.
GATGCTCTCAGATAAGCATTTCTGGAGGTGAATATGAATCATCAGTTGGCAGTTAAATTATTATAATCTTTACCCATTTTACTGTTGTTTCTTTTATACAAAATCTCTTATTTTTTATTTTTTATTACTCTCAGGGTAGTGTGTGCGTGCGTTCGTGCGTGCGTGCGTGCGTGCGTGCGTGCGTGCGTGCGTGCGTGCGTGCGTATGCGTGCGCGCTGACTAACCCCACCAAAACCCTCAGCCTATGGGCCTATGGGTGTCCTCCTCCAACTGACAGTGGGTCCAAGGGTCTTACGCAATTATGTTCTGATTTTATGCATTTTGAGTGTGCAGAAATACGTGTACTGTGCTTGCAAGTGAGACGTAATTCTCTTTTAAATGATCAATTATTATTATCTCTTTCTCTTCCGCTCTGTAAAGTTGGGGTATGCTTCTATAACCCATTCCCCCTGACCAAAATGTATGGGGAATATATCCCCTTAGCCCGCCCCCACAAGAATCTACGCCCCTGTATATATTACATATTGTAGTTAGTCACCCTTACTTTCAAGGCTTACCACACCCCAGATGAGATTTGTTATTCAGATATCACATATGCCTGTATATAGTGATGATTGACGACCATTTAAAAGGTTGACTGTGATGTTACATACATACAATTTCAATGACATGATGCTTCTGGTCGCTCAGTTAACCAGATTACCACCAAAGATGAAATCCAAGAACTTCTTTACAGAATATTTCATATGATATACTTTGTTTCTACTTTGTTTGGATTGCGAGTCATTAATAACTGTAAGGCAGATATAAAATATCCCGTAGCTATTTTGAAATACAACGTCAAATGCTGCATGGATCAAAACTAAATTAACATGTGCTAAAACAAAAACGGAAAAGAAACAATAAAAACGTAGCAAATGGATAAAAAAAACAAGAATAAAGAGACAAAAGCAAAACAGAAATTGAGCAATCATAGTTAGGCTACATTATAACCTGGGCCTCCAGCCAATCTGCGGCCCATTGTGCTCGGAAAATCCTATCCAAGGTAACTCTATGCCACTGTTGTATGGGCTCAACGCATGCTTGAGTCGGTAGTCATGTCCATACACTGGGACTTCCACAAAATGGGCATTGACATGTCACGAGCCTTCGACAAAATTAAACGCTCAAAGATCCTAGATGTACTACGGCAGGCCAGTTACAATGAAGATGAGCTACGGCTAGTGAGACTACTGGTTGCAGACACCAAGCTGAGAGTACGAGTCAAGTCAGTTAAATCTGTAGAGTTTGAGACATCAATCGGCTCCCCACAGGGAGATGGTCTATCCCCTGTGCTTTTCAAATGCTACCTTGCTGCCGCATTTAAATCTGTGCGGGAAAGTTCCACAAGACCAAACCCCTCCCGTGTCAATACTGGGCATGCCACTAGAGGTGGAATATGCCGACGATGTGGACTTCATAGACGAGGAAAAGAAACCCCTTGATGAACTTCTCCCAATAGCTGCAAGCAAACTAAAAATTGAGAATCTCTTTATGAATGAATCCAAAACAGAGTTCACCCATATATACCTTTCGACAAAGCATGAAACTATAGAAAATGACTTCGTGGCGGCGAACCATGGAGGAAAAGTAAAATCCTTGGCTCACTGCTGTGCAGTACAGCTGACATTTCTGCATGCTGCGTCATGGGGAACATAGCTTTCCAGTCCTTCTGGAAGCTATGGATTCGTAGATAAAAGATGCTCTTGATAAAGAGGCTACTTTTATACAATGCAACCTACGTATCCTTGATGCTGTATAACTGTAACAGCTGGGCAGCTCCAAAGGCAGCTCTAGACAAACTCGATGCCTGACACCGCAAACACCTACGCACCATCACTGGACACCGATGGCCAGACAGCATATTTTCGAATGATGCATTATACATGATTTGTAATACGTCGTCGCTGTCTGTAAAAGTCGCCCAGCAAAGATGGTCCACGTTTGGCCATGTGCTAAGGATACCAGAAGAGACACCAGCATAGCGAGCCTTGGAATTCGCCCTACTTGGAGCCAGCAAATACAAAGCCAGGAGAGGACGTCATTGCATAAATCTGCTAAGTGTGCTACGAGGTGGCCTCAAGAAAGCAGAACTGGGTACACTCAAGTCAAGAATGCACCTGCGGAAGCTAAGGATTTCGGCTGAGGACAAGACACAGTGGGCAAAAGCGAAGCAGGACTGATTGCAGCTGTAAGATGTTTCTACTACTACAGGCGCAGAATACAGTAATCATACATACATTATAACTAGGGTTGTTCAGTGTTTACTTTTCATTTGGTTTCGTTTCCGTTTTGCTTTTGTTTCTTATTTGTTGTTTTTGGTTTGTTTCTGTTCAGTTTTTGGTTTGCATTTGTCCATTTTTCTTTCAGTACATGTTAAATTTGTTTAGATTTTTTAGCCTAACTGTACAATATCCTGATAACACACGTTACCATACCGGTACCGGGCAAATACCTGACCCTACTGTCTAGTTATTAACCCAGTACCAGCCCAGTAGCATGGGTTATCAGGGACAGGGTTGTATGGCATGAGTCTGTTTACACCACGATCTTGGCTCGACTATTTAAAATATATAGGCGAATGGGTGAATCCAGTTTTAGCTATGCCATGTCCATCTCTAGCTCATCTCCAGCTACACTTCGCCCGTGATGGGATCGATCGATGCCCGAACTGCCTGATTATCAATTTCCAGAAAACTATACGGGTAAACTGTTGAATATTTTGAAATTCATTTGACTGGCTGCTATTGCTATGGCAGCAACAGCGCCCAGACAAATTATTTTCAAATATTCAACAGCATGTTTATTAAATAGTACAGACATACAATTCGTACAGCGACGCTTAGTCTGTCATCAATTAACCGTTCGTGACGAACTTATCTACATCATTCATGGCGTAATTGATTATGACATCATCCTACATGTCATGTCATTGATTATGACGTCATTTGATGGTGGATAAACGGGAACGGTCAATTACACCAGAGTCTTCAAGCTGTACTTACCTGACTGTTCGGTCGAGGACTCTGTACGGAAGCAGGTAGCATAATCAGCACTGACATCGAAGCATCGTGGTGTGATAAGAGTAGTTTGGCCGCTGTATCTGCAGTTGGTGTCGGTACTTTTAACAGTGACGGTGTACTTTGAATTGTACAGTATGTTAGTCATCAAATCTGTGGTAATCTGTAGATGATGAATAATGGCAACTGTTAACTTAAAATAATAAGTGCGCTCTATAATACCAGAGACTCGCAAACGTGTGATTTTATTTTTTCAAGAGTGTATAGGCCCTACCTAGGAGCTTCTTGAGTTTCTTCTGAAGTAGAACGAAATACATCAAGGAGATCTTCATTAGGAAATGTATGTAATTATCAGCTGAATTAGGCAGTGACGAGATCAGACCTGTTACTCAAGAATCTGACGTCAAAATCAGATAGTTCTACGTCACAATAAAAAGGTCTTCAGATGTTTCAAAGTTTCAAATGGATTCCGGCACGTGCAAGTCAAACATGAACCCCGTAGTCGGGAATTGGTGTGCTAATGCAACGCGGAGAGGTTATCCATTTACGAAAATGATTTGGACTAGCCCATATGAGGTCTTTAGCTGTTATAAGATGTGTTTTGTAAAGAAAACGATCTTGAAAGATTAATGTGATTTCGTTCCAAATAATTAAATAATCTATTGCTGAGCACATTGGTAAGCGCATATTTAGTATTATCATTCCCCATTCAGTTCTTAGCATCAGGTTTCTTAGGCTTCTTATGTGGTAAGAGAATTGACCTTTCCAGTTTTAGTGATCCAGCCAAGCTCCATCCACCCCCATAGGCAGCAACAGCGCTCAGTCAAATTAGTTTAAAAATATTCAACAACTCAACAGTAATAGTTTTCTGGAAATGGATAGTCAGGGAGTTCAGAGATCGATCGATTCCAACACGAGGTCGGTATGGGTGGGCCATAGCTAAATAAACATATACTATTAACCAATTTTGAAATAGAAGACCCAAATGAGTTGTCTGATCATAACGTACTAAGATGTGATATATTAGTGAGTACACGAGCAGAGGCGAGGACAACTACAATAGAACATGCGGTTACCACTACACATAAGTATATCTGGGATAAAAAACTGATAAATGAGTACATTACTAATTTGTTAAAACCTGATTCTTTAGAATTACTAAACACAATAGATTGTTTGATAAGGGAATTCGAGGGAACCAGATGAGGATTGTGTAAATAGAATGGTGACCCTATTCAATACTGCAATTGAGAGCGCAACATAACATTTATTTTTGAAAACGAAAAGACCATACACTTTGCGTAATAAGTGAACAAAAATACAGCATTACTCACAGGCTTGTGAAATTAAACGAACACGATTTTTAATGCGTTGAACTGGTACAGAGAAGACAAAAGCGAAACACCGCGTTTAAATATGATCCATTTATGAACTGAGTTTAAAGGTAGTGTACAGAAGCATCGAAGGGAACAGTGTATTAGTACAACAAAACAATTATTAGAGGCTCAGTATTCGGATCCTAAATTATACTGGACATTATTAAAAACAGCGGATACAAAACGATCTATACATATCGCACTGGATGAATTCAAAGAATTTTTTAAGGATGTAAATAATCGTGATAAGGGTTTTTATCAGGCTGACACAGACATTGTCGATCTTGTCGTGAGTACCAAGCAAGTGAAGTACAAGTAGTATTCGACGAGTTAAATAAAGGAATTTCAGAAATAGAGATACAAAAAGCCATACAGCAGCTCAATAATTGTAAAAGCCCTGGGCCAGATTTGATGATAAATGAATTTTATAAAAATGGAATTGAAATACTTTTACCATATATTGCAATACTTTTTAATGGCATTTTTAAAAACGGCATATTTCCCAGAATTTGGTCAGAGGGAATTCTAATACCGCTTCACAATAAAGACAATGTAAACGATGTACAAAATTATCATGGTATAACGTTATTGAGCTGTCTTGGTAAATTATTCACGAGGGTTCTTAATAGTCTCAATGACTGGGCAGATAAAAACTCTGTATATGTAGAAGCACAGGCTGGTTTTAGGGCTGGTCTCAGTACAATCGACAATATATTCGTTATACGTGGCTTGATATGACACATTTTGAACAAGAGAAAGAAATTATATTACACTTTTATGGAATTTACAAAAGCTTTTGATTATGTAGTTCAAGGCTGTTTGTGGTACAAATTAATAAAGTTAAATGTAAAAGGAAATATCATTAATATTATAATGTCAACGTATCAAGACAGAAAAACACGTGTTCGGGTAAATTCTACGCTCTTAGACAGTTTTGAATGCAGTACAGTGGTTCGTCAAGGGGAAAGTCTGTCCCCATTTTTATTCGCAATGTATTTGAATGATTTAGAAAAAGAATTTAATGATAAAGGTGGGGAGGGTATTGATCTGATATTTATTAAATTATTTTAAATGATGATGACATAATCATTCTGTCAGAAAGTAGAAAAAGATTGCAGAGGGGTCTGAATATTTTATTCGATTACTGCTATGTGGCAATTAACGGTTAATGTAGAGAAAACTAAAATTATGGTATTTAGGAGGGGAGGATGTCTTAGTCAAGGAGACAAGTGGTGATATGGCAATAGGGAAGTTGACATAGTTAATAGGTTTAAATATTTAGGTATCACATTTACAACTACTGGTTCATTTTTCTAGGCTCAACGATGTTTAGCAGAACAGGCTAAAAAGCGGTGTTTGCATTACATAAATACTGTAGTAAATTCATACGTTTAACACCACCCCATTTGTGCCAACTATTTGATACACTTATTTTACCTATACTATGTTTGGTAGTGAAATCGGGGGTTTCATTCAGCGTATGATGTTGAAAAAATGCCACCTCCCTTTTTGTAAGCAATTACTTCATATTAAACAGACAACACCTAATTGTATGGTTTATGGGGAACTTGGAAGGATGCCATTAAGAATAGTGAGGGAAATTAGAATTTTAAAATATTGGTTTAAAATTAGAGATATGCCTCCAAATAGAATAGCAAAACACATACACACTGTGCTATACAATGATTGGTCTAATAACAATGATTGTAAAAACTGGGTAACGTCTTTTAGATATATGTTATGCTCGAATGGTTTTAATAATATATGGGAAGGGCAGGGATTAAACGTCAATAAAGATCATTTTGTTTTAGAATATAAGCAGAGAGCTTGCGATATGTATACTCAGGAATGGAGGTGACTTTTGGAGCAAGGCAACAAAACAAGATTTTACAGATATCTTTCAGACGATTTAGGTTATAAGACCTATTTAGATAAAGTAAAGATTGCAAAACATCGATATGCTCTTAGCAAATTATGTAGCGGGTCGCATAGACTAATCATTGGAACAGGAAGTTAGCACAGACCTATTGCAATACCACTAGAAGAACGAAAATGTCAGACATGTGATGATATAGCGGACGAATATCACTTCCTAATTCTATACCCAATGTACAGTGAATTGCGAAAGAAATATATAAAACCAAATTATTGGAAAAGACCAAATGTTTATAAACGTACCGAACTGTTAAAAAGTAATAGCAGCTCAACAGTCCAAAGTTAGCAGCTTTTGTATATAACGTTTTTCTACGCGACCAAGATTGGTAAACTAAATGTATTTTCGCATCTCCTTTCTTTTCTTTTCTTTCAGCTTTCTTTCTCTTTCTTTCTTCCTTTTCTAGTACCTCCTTTCTTCTCTCCTCCCTCACATACTGTCATAAGTATAATGCTATTGTTTGGGATTTTGTGGCTGGACCATTGGAGGGGGCTAATAGATAATGTCTGCTAACACTTTAGTGCCTAAATTCAATCATGAAAATCAAATTATTTGCTTATTGATTGTTCGTTTGCAGGCCCGGAGAAGACTATTATTGAGGGTTTACCACTGAAAGGATTGGCTCGGTTATCGAGCTAGTCATTCCTGTGGTAAAATTTTAGGGGAAGTCTTCTCTTGGCCTGCAAATGGGCATTCCTCAAGACAACTACAGAGGCCGGTGCTTGCCGTCTTCAGCACGAAATGCTTAAGAAATCCATGTCCGCATCATGTTAATTTTTAATTATATAGTAATTTAATATTGTATTATGCTAGTGTTTCGCCAAAAGATGCTTATGTACTGTACACTCAAAGGCCATCGGCCTATTGTGGAAATAAATCTATCTATCTATGCTAAAATGGAAAGGTCCATTCCGCATTAGCCGAGTGTGGTCATTGAATTGACACTGGCCAGTGTGTGTGTGTGTGTGTTTAAAGGGATGGAGTTGAATAGCGTTGATGTATTACATTTAGGCAAATTTAAGGCAGCTAATAGCTACTTACCAACGACTTGTTGCAATCTCCAACAATAAATTTGGAATAAAAGTCAGCCGCCAGATCGCAATACGGTACTCCATCAGCGCGGTACACATTACAATCATCCATAAAATAACGCACTTGGAATCCAGTATATGATCCCGAACTAACATCCGTAGGTGACGACGACGACCCGTTAGGAGGCCCAGGGACGAGCCATTGCAACCTTACACTCAGCGATACGTTACTGTCGATGATAGTCGCGCTAATATTTAGTCCTGGTGGTTTAGATCGTTCCCATACCAAATTCGCCGGTTCTACAGGATAGTAACCTATAAGTAGTAGAAAATTAATAAATTGTTATGTCAACATTACGTCTGCAAAATGTAGTATGACCAAAATCATATTGCATCTGTGGTCATGCTCTAAGCTATTCTACATACTTACATCACATCATAAATTAAATATGAGAGTCTTGACTGATGGTCTTGACGTAGTTTGCGAGTTTATCATCCTGCCATTTTCGTTTTGCCCTATGTAGGCCTATAAGGTGAAGCTTTGGTTATCAAAACAGTCCTTAATTCCAAATATTATTGTGTATTAAATTTATACCAAGCTGTATTTGGGAATCCATAAGAAAGCATTTGGACATTTAATTGACATACTTATCAATACAACATGCTTAGGAAAGATACAGCTAGCGTCTACATCTTCATTTTAGCATTCACACCTCCCGTTTTACCACCACACCAGTCATTTAGCTTGCTCATCTATCGGTCAGTCAGCCCTCTAACAAATACACAAATGTTATTGTATGCGCAAACTTAGGCTGTTATACATATTACTATGTGTGTGCCTATTTCACAGCACTTATCTAATTTACTTTAGCAATGTTATTCACATATAAGTGGTTATGCATGAGACTCCCATAGCTATGATATAAATGCACACACACCGGGACATTCAAATAAATTTATCACTTGACCGTTTATCTAACACTTTCATGGTTTGGTATAAACAAATAGAATAAGCGGGGCCCACCCTCAAATTGTAGGAAAATTGACATCTAAGATACATTGCAAATAAAAAAGGGTCATCGTTTGGCAGCAACAGCGACAGTCAACTTAGTTTCAAAATATTCAACAGCATTGTTATTAAATAGCAAAGACATACAATTCGTACAACAACGCTAACTCCGTCATCAATTAAGCGGTGGTTACGAACTTAGCTACGTCATTCATGACGTAATTGATTATGACGCCATCCGACACCTCACGTAGTTGATTATGACATCATATTTTAAACTGACAAAATAGAGTCTTCCATTGGTTTGGAACAAATGTGTTCCAATCCTATTATATTGAAAATATGCAACAGAATATTTCTTGTTAACATGTTTCTTTTGTTTTGTTTAGGAAACAAGTTAACTTATGTATGCACCTTAATTATATGTGTCAATGCGATTGATATATGGGATGGAATATTTAATTATAAGGTCTTTACCTTGGAAAAAGCTATCTGTAGCCTGGAACTTTACATCAGCCACGGCACCTCCATCAGAAACAGCAATTAAACGATACTGAGTGTTCACAAACAACTCATCAGGCAGTATGTTGTATTCACGATCAGGAGTCTGGAACATAAATATCCATATATAAAATTAAATGTGCCTGCGAGTAGTGAGTTCACGCTTATATGAGGTGTGATCTCTGTTAATTATACGGTTACTTCTTCTACCGATACGGCTATTACTCCTACTACTACTACTACTACTACTACTACTACTGCTACTGCTACTACTACTACTACTACTACTACTACTACTACTACTACTACTACTACTACTACTACTACTTCTGCTGTTACTGCTACTACTGCTGCTACTGCTGTTGAATCGTTAATCTTTACCCATAATGCATTAGGCAGTTGTTTTGTAGGCCGCCATCTTGAAAAATCACATGCCATTTCTTTTATCGAGGTAGCCATTTTACCTCATCACTTTTCATAGATGATTAACAGGTCAACGCGCATGCACAGATATGCGCTTTTTGGTGTCCAGACGTGATATTTTATGTATCGCAATTGAGTTTAATTAAGATAAAAGATCACGTGCATGGCATTTGTAATCATGGTAAGGTCAGTCCTAATATGGGTTTGCTGAATATTTAAACTTTTTAACTCGAAAGGCCAAATACGAACCTATAATTTAGTAAATATCCTCTTGAATATTTTGAGATTAATTTGACTGAGTGCTGTGGAACAGGTTCCTGTCAAATTAAATTCAAAATAGCCTACACATCAGCTTACATGAATAGTGACCTGGAAATTGGGATCCAGGAATTCAGTGTTTTACCATGGCAAACAAGATAAACTCCGGACGGATGCTTCAGGCAATGGAGTGCATACACAATGGTATGTAAACGTGTTAAAATACTAGCATGCACGAATACACACAAACGCGCGCGCGCACGCACGCATGCATGCACACACGCATGTAAGCGTGCATGTACACACACGTACGTACACATACGCATGCACTGATCCGCTCCCTCACTCACTCATACCAGCACTTACTCATCCGCGGGCATGCACTCTCGCATGCATTCACGGATGCTTCCCCAATCGCTACTCTGATAACGCAGGTTACTGGGCCGGTATTGGGCCAATACCGGCCCAGTACCGGGCCCATACGCCCCGATATTGGCTCAGTACTGGCCCAAGAATCTGCGTTATTAGGGTATAGTAACAATGCTAAACGAACACGGAGGTATGAGGTAAGTGGTAGGACATTGGCAGAAATATAGGTTAGTTTGTTTATCAAAGTAGACATCTATAAGACCATTAGTAGACTTTAGTGCTACGGCCACTTCAATAGTTAATCATTTATCAGCAGGTAGCGAGACTGCTGGCCAAAATCAAGATTAATGATGCTCGTAAAAATCATAATTATACTCTCGTCCCGAAAGGGACCCATAATGCATTAGGCAGTTGAAAAACTACCTATTGCCTATTGCATTCTCCGCGTGTATGTTAAGATTCATTTCGTATCATTATATCTAGGCACACAATCTAAGCCGCTAAAAGTATACACGTTTAACAATTTTATTTTCAAGCATTCTGGTGCACCTATAATCATATGGGAGGCCAGGAACTTACGAGTTGGGCTGGGGAGGGTGGGTGGGGGAGGGGGGGGGGGAGACACATGTGAGAGAAGGGTGTCGCCCAGACACCCTCATGGAAAGAGTCGTCTGTGACTATCACCGGTAAATTTCCAAAAAGGTAGATGCTATGAGAAGCCCTCTGGGGCATAATTTTAATATTTCTATTAGGCAAATCTGTCCAAATCTAACAATTAACATCATGACTGTGCAGTATCTTTATGCGAGGTGGCTGAGTTTAAGGGGTGGGGAGGGTAACCCCATGTTCACGTGCCCCGCCACCACCAACCCCCCCCCACCCTCCCCCCACCCATCTGGCCTCAGCTATGTTAAAATTATCTCACTTTGGTGTGAACAAATGAGCCAAACATGTATTGTGTACAAGTATATCTGCGGACAGGTCTATTGTTCGGGTTGATAACTGGTTGTTTTGTGATATGAGAGAAACGACTCGACCATCATAACGCATCTTATCATTTCAACCCTTGAATTTGTTTTAAAATATTAAATTTTCCCATTAAAAATGTATATTTGCGGACCAAGAGAAGACGATTTTTGAAAATTTACCACTGGAGTGGTAACCACTCGATAACCGGGCCAGTCACTCCAGTGGTAAATTTTCAAAAAATAATCTCTTGGTCTGCAAATTGACATTTCTCAAGACCACTGCAGAAGCCGTTTTGGCTAATATGAGGGTTAAAGGGTTAATGGGCTGGTACTGGACCAATTCCGGGCCATATTGTCCCGCTATTGGCCAAGTACCAGTCGATTGACACGCGTTATCCGGGTCAGCTGACCATTTTCCCGTCATAACCTACCTCTGTTAGCACCTTCCACTTAGTAGTGTCAACCAGTTTCTGATCGCGGATGTAGAGGATATAAACGAGATTCTTCTTCCGCGCTGATGCACGCTGGGAACGTTTAACCGGGCGTGGCCGATCCCAGAGTACCTCTGTCCTCCCGGGAAATGTCGTCACGACAGGATCTTCATCAAAACGCCACCTGACTTTTGAGACAGCAACTGGAGGAAGAATATATATTTGAAAAAATGAATCTATGGATGGGTGTGTGGCTGTATGAATGGATGAATACAGAGGAAAGTGTATATAAACTGACAAAATCAATTTGGTTAGCATCTACATGATATACGTTAGCTAAATATCAGCCTTTCTATGGAATATCTATAATTATATACGCATTGAATCCTATAAATTATTGGCATTCATTGCTACGGTTTAGGCTTCAAACTACATCAATGCTTACAAACTCGATTAGCCGCAGTACTCAATACGCTATTTATACATAGTAAATCGACTACTGAAGGCAAATACGCAAGGGAAAGGTACATATTTTCACGCAAATTAATAAATGAATATATATATATATATATATATATATATATATATATATATATATATATATATATATATATATATATATATATATATATATATATATATATATATATATATATATATATATATATATATATATATATATATATATATATATATATATATATATATATATATATATATATATATATATATATATATATATTATAAAACGCGTATCTATGAAATCATTAATAGACCTTTCCAGTTTTAGCTATGCCCCGCCCACCTCTAGCCAAGCGCCACCCACACTTCGCCGTCTTGGGATTGATCGATCCACGAATGTTCTCACTATCAATTTCTTGAAAACTATACAGGTAAGTTGTTGAATATTTTGTAACTAATTTGACTGGGCGCTGTCGCTGCCTTATAGCAACAGTGCCCAGTCAAATTAGTTTCAAAATATTCAACAGGATATTTATTAAATAGTAAAGACACAATTCGTACAACAACGCATAGTCCGTCTTCAATTATCCGTTCGTGACGCACTTATCTTACGTCATGTATGGCGTCATAATGACGCCACTGATTGTGATGTCATTCTACACGTCATGTAGTTAATTATGACGTCATGTGATGGGTGGATAGAGAGGAAAGGTCTGGTCTATTGCTCTGCTCATCGATTTTTTCACGCTCAGCGCATTTTGGCGGGATCGCAGCAGGTTATTGCCACTGACGAAGCTGTATTTTACTACTATATTGTTAGCGGCGGTGCATTGCTACACACTAAAAAAATTCGCTGCACGTTTGTCCTTTGGGAAGAACGTAAATGTATATCTCGACCATTTAACATAACTATTTTGAGTGGAATCCCCGCAAGCAAATGAATAGCCTTCAAGCTACACCAGATCATATTGCAGATAAACTTGATATATTGCATATTTTGCAAATAATGTAGTTAGTTGAAGTTCTCGTGTCCCATTAAATATAGACCCTTTGCACGAGATATGAGATGCCTGCTGATTTCTGTTCAATTTACCCAGCATGCTATGCTACCCAGCATGCAACGCTGTCCAGCATGCAATTTCCTGACTCCATAATCGTTGTAACTATTGGACGCCATATTCGTTTAGTCTATTGGCTATATAGGCCAGGATTTCTCAAACAAAACAACCCGCTTGCGCGTGCAAATAGTCACTTGTCCTCCAGCTCTGGAAGCATAAGCGTGCACATAGACGTTCTATTCACGCCAGTACATTCTACAGCATGTATTCCAATACTGTTCAACGCAAGTGTGTCAATTTCCAGAAGAAAATTAGAGAAAGCATTTATATATATTTTGACAATAATTTGCGTGAAAGTTATTGCTATCAATGAAAACAACATTGAGTAAAATGATTTTCAAGATAATTATTAGGTACTGCGATTACTACCTGGCAAGGCTTTGATACAAATTTGAATGAAATTTGCTACAACATCTTTCAGTCTCTATATTCTAAAATAATCATCATAATTTTTAGTCGACTCTCACTACGGATTTGACTAGCAATTTGACTAAGTTGTTGATTTCTAAGGCACCAACAGCATTGCCGAATTATTATCCACACACGTGCAATCAATATATTACTATTTAGGTAAAGTGAGCATAGGCCTATATACGCTTTCTCGCCAAGAATGAATGATTAGCAAACGGCGTGTATGTTTCGCTGACAGATTTGTGCATTTGTTTGAAATACGTTGGTCGAACAGAAAATATTTCCTTCGAGCAGGCAAATCGTATTTTGGCCATATACTCGCTCTACTTAGATAGTAATACTGAGCGCATGTGATTTGGACAACAATTTGATAACATTGTTAGTACCTTAGTTGCAACAACTTACAGTCAAATTCTCTTCAAATCCGTAGCAAGTGTTGACTGAAATTTATGATGATTATTTTAGAATACATAGACTGAAAGCTGCTGCAGCAACGCTTTTCAATAAAATTGTTATCAAAAATATAGCAGGTAGTAATTGCATTACATACTAATTATTTTGACAACAATTCGACTGACTGTTGGTGCTGTCATAGATAGCAACAACTTTCACGTAACTTACTGTTAATGTGTATAAAAGCTTTCTCCTATATTCTCCTGGACATTGACACACTTTCTCTGAACAGTATTGAAATGCAGACTGTCGAATGTACTGCGGTGAATACTCCCTACTGCGCGCTTACTCTTCCAGAGCTGGAGGACAAATGACTATATGCACGTGCAAGCAGGTTGGTTTTGTTTGAGAACTGCTGGATTGTCCAGACAATAGACTAAACGAATATGGCGTCCAATAGTTACAACGATTATGGAGTCTGGGCATTGCATGCTGGGTATAATTGCACTCCGGGTATCATTGCATGCTGGGTAAATTGAACAGGCATCTCATATCTCGTGCAAAAGTATCTATATTTAACGGGAAACGAAAGCTTTAAGTTCTCACACCCCATTAAATAAAGTACCTTTGCACGAGATATGTGATGCTTGCTGATTTACCCAGCGTGCAATTCTACCCAGAAAGCAATGCCCCGACTCCATAATTGTTGTAACTATTGGGTGCCATATTCGTTTAGTCTAGTGTCTGTATAGGTCAGGATTTCTCAAACAAAAAGACAAAAATAATAGCAATTCTATTTTCAATTATTTGGTGTGAATATGCGCCCTTAAGTCTATCCCGGTTAACCTTCTCGAGTTTTACACTGCTATACATTTATACTCATGGGTGAAGAGAGGCAATAAGGAGGAAAGAGATTTCCCCATATTTCTAACAACTGCGAGATACTCCACCACTGAGGTGCGAACCAGCTTCTCCAGCTAAGTAGCTAAGGGCGTTGATCACTATGCCAAAACGTCTCTTCCTATAAATGCATTCTGGTCTTACTACATGGTGTGTGAGGTAACTTGTGTAGTCGTAAAACATATTTACATACATATGCAATGGAGAAGTCCAGTTTATCCATCAATCACATGCCGTCCTAATCAAGTATGCGACATGCAGGCTGACGCCATAATCAATTACGTCACGCATGACGTAGCTAGGTTCGTCACTAACGCATAATTGATGACGGACTAAGCGTTTTTGTATGAATTATATGTCTTTACTATTTAATACACATTTTGTTGAACGTTTTGAAAGTGATTTGACTGGGCACTGGTACTGCCATAGGCAGCAACATCGCCCAGTCAAATTACTTTCAAAATATTCAACAACTTACCTGTATATTTGACTGGAAATTGCGAATCATAGAGTGCAGGGATCGATCGGTGAAGGTGTGGGTGGAGCTTAGCTAAAGATGGGCGGGGCATAGTTAGCATCGGATTCCTCCATTCCTATCTATGTTACATAATATATCTCATCATAATTTCTGGTCAAAATTGATCCAGAAGTTTACATCAGCGTAGACTTACCATTGGCCAGATTTTCTACAAAATTGCACGATTCCTTGCACCCGGCATGCTACAAGAGAAAAAAGAAGAAAACCTATAGAACAGCTTAAGGGGCATATTCACAGCGGAATAGTTAAAAAAAAATTACTTTTAGAGGCTTAAATTGTGTGCCTATAGAGGTAATGAAACGAAATACATCTTAGCATATGATGATTTCATTACGTATAAATTAATATAATTTTCTAATTTGTCAAATTGAATTAGCGGCACGTGCCCCTAATTCAAACTCACAACTAAACCCACGAAATTTATTTATATGGAATGAAATCATCATATGTTTTGTTATTTCGTTTCATCACATTGAGGTACTCAATTTAAGCCTCTAAAAGTATATAGTTTAAACAATTTTATTTTCAAGCATTTTGGAGTGAATATATATTTTTCATTTAAAGGTGCATAATCACTCCAAAATAAGTTCAGTGTTCCATATAACTAAGCAGCAACAATGACCTTCAGTCATCTCATTTTCAAAAAAATAAACATAACCACCCGTTTACTGTAGTGTCAAATGGACTGACCAGTAGATAAATGTCATTACAATACTTTTCTTAACCCTTTCGAAAAATCATTTATGATTTATTTAATATTCTCTTGAATATTTTGAAATTAATTTAACTAGAAGAAGCTGTTGCTGCCTACGGCGAATTAGTTCCAAAATCTTCAACAACCTACCTGTGTAGCTACCTTGAAAAACGGTTAAAGAAGTAAATAAATTATCATTTTATTATTGCAAAATAAGTTTTATCTCCTCAAAGTAAGTGTCAGTGTGTGACCACCCTCAATGTTTACACAAACGGGTAATGGACCTTTCCAGAGTAATGACGTCATATTACGTCCTAATCAGCTAAGCGCACGTAGCATGACGTCATAATTATTACGTCATAAATGATTATATAAGAGATTTTAACTCTTAAAGGTCTGACGCGGTGTAAGAATTGTATGTCTCTACTATTTAATAAACATGCTGTTGAATAGTTTGAAACTAATTTGACTGGGCCCTGTTGCTGCCATAGGCGAGGTGTGGGTGGAGCTTAGCTGGAGATGGGCAGGGCATAGCTAAAATGGACGGGTCCATTACCCTCACCCATCATACGACATGTCACATTGCATCATATTAGATGTAATTTAATTATGGATAAACTTGGACCATGGGTGTTTTTTCTAGTAAAGCTTATTCAAATATTTAATTGTTTTCTGAAGATCATAAGCAAAGATGATTTTAAAACATATCCATGATGACCCGCAAAATTCAACAACATAATAGTTAATGATCGGATGGCTTTCATTAATGATTATATATTTGAATAATAAGGCATCGATGAAAAACAGTTTATGTTGTGTGTTGAAACATGTTATTTCATTGAACATGTATATCACTGGATGCCTAAAATTGTTCTGGAGTTCTATCCATCAAAAGAGAAACAAAAGTTTCTATCCATGATAAATCATTTCACGTGGTCTTTACTCCTTCAACAGTTTCAGGCCAAAAATAACACATTACTTATCATGTAAGCAATATTCTGTTTAATATTTTGAACCTAATTCGACTGGAATCTGTTGGTAGCAATGCACTCCAGTCTAATTAGTTTTAGAATATCCAGTCTTATAGATGTCTTGAAACCGAGACCCTGGACGCCCAAGCGATAAATCGTTAAGTTGGCTATCATAGCAAATATCTAATTATGAGAGCAGGAGTATGGCTTCTCTCCTATGTGAGTTGTTGTTAGTCGTCATTACTGATGCATCTATGCATACTCCCACAAAGAGTCTTCAACACGTGACATTATCTACAATATCAGAACAACTGCATTGATTATGTTGATGACGTAGTATCCTTAAGTGATCCTGGAATTATGAGAATAATATTAGAATGGTCCATTGTCTTCAAAATGTCACTAGACTATGGTTGCCTTCATCTTTAGACTGGCCATTTTATATAACTCGCAAATTAAGACTAATTACAGACATAGATAATGTAAACGAGACTTACGTCTGCTCTAATTTAAACAAATTTCATAAATAAATGTCACGAGGATGCATACAGGTAAGAAGCCATACTCATGATCCGAATGCATGGTAGCTATGATCAATAATTTTCAAACCCAAATTCTTAGTATTGTTTAATAGAGGCATATATATTATGTTCTTTACTAATGGCCTGACTTTTTATTCGCATACTCACGCATATAATCGGTAGATCGCACATAGCCTTTGTTATGCTGTAGTCTTTTAAGAGAATGTTACATGTATCCCAACACTGATGAATAATACAATATACATGATGCAATAATCATTCTTATGTATACTTTCTATTATACCGTACCTCTGCGGTGGTTTTGCGGAATGTCTATGAGTAGGCCAAGACAAGACTTTTCTTGAAAATTTACCACTGGAAGAAATTCCTGAATTACCCAGCCAGACATTCCAGTGGTAAATTTTCAAAAATAGTCTTCTCCTAACCTGCAAAAGGACATTCAATTAGCAGACATTTTGATATTCTGGACCAAATTCGGCCATTAAACAATTGATACAAGTGAACTGCTATAGAATTTGCACTTCTGAACCAGGAGAGCAGCTCACTAGTTAGGCTGTCTCAAAGAACCATCACCTTTTTGGCTTCAGATGACTCACAGTCAGTCGCTGAATCAGGTTTGGCTGCATATTAGATTAATATTTATATCATTGTAATACAACATAAACGTAACCCGCCTACTGGGTGTATTTCTGTGCCTACAGTACAGCTCAGAAATAACTTAACATGTTTTCTAAGAGGAAAGAATTTTGAACACTATGTAAGAAATACGTTCTTGAATAATTTGAACATAATTGATTGGAATACATTTTGCCTTAGGTAGCCAATTATGTTCAAAATAGTCAACAGTATTTTTTGTTTTGCTTGATAAAGACCTTAATTTATTTCTTACCTGTATTGTTGCAGGTGTGATAAGTAGGCATAAAAAGGGCCATAACTCTATCAAATATTTACGAAAAAACATGAAACTTGAACTACAGTAGCAGTCAAAAGTTTAAGTACACCAGTTGGTTTCTCCATAGTTCTAAATGGTTTACTCCTCATGAGTTCCTTTAAATACCTCATAATTACAAATAAATATATTGAACAAACAAACAGCATGAAACATATAATAAATATCCAATAAACTTTAAATTATTCTCTAAATATTTTATTGCTAGAAATATCCACTTTCTGCCTCGCAAAGCAAGGTGAATATAGTATGAAACCAACAACCAAAGTTTAAATGTTTGAAATGTGTATAATCCATCGCTCAATCACAGGCTAATTGTAACAGTTTGTTTTGTGGAAGCTCTCTGATTTCACTGGAGCGTGACCATCCCTAATTTTTCATTTTATTGCATGGGCAGGTGTGGGTTCATGAGCAGTATAAAAGTAGCTAGCAAATACACACAGTGGGAATTCCTAAATATAAGAGTGCTGTTAAATGGCAAAAACAGCTCAGTTAAGTAAAGAAAATAGACAGTCTGTAATTACTTTGAGAAATGAGGGTCAATCTTTTAAAAAATTGCAAGAACTTTGCAAGTGTCGGTGACTGCAGTGTCCAAGACTGTCAAACGGTTTGAAGAGACAGGCACTAATGAGAACAGAAAGAGGTCAGGCAGACCCAATGTGACCTCAGATTCAGAGAACAAGTTTATACGAGTCACAAGTCTGCGCAACCGGCAATTAGGTACCCCTGGCATACAAGCCCAGCTAAATGTTACCAGAACGACAGATGCTTCGACATCAACAGTTCAGAGGTGGTGGTTATGTGATGGTGGCCGACATGGAAGAATTGCAGCAAAGAAACTACTGTTAAGATTGGTGAATAAGATGAAAAGATTTGCCGGGACCAAAAAACACAGGAACTGGACATCTGATGAGTGGAAGTCAGTCTTATGGACTGCCGAGTCCAAATTTGAAATATTTAGCTCCAACTGCAGAGTGTTTGTAAGACACAGGACGGGTGAATGGATGATTTCTGCTTGTATGATTCCTACTGCAAAACACGGAGGCGGCAGTGTCATGGTCTGGGGATGTTTTGCCGGTGACAGGGTTGGTGATCTTTATCAGGTCCGTGACATCCTCAACCAACATGGTTATGACAGCATACTTCAGAGATACGCCATTCTGTCTAGATTAAGGCTGGTTGGGCGATCCTTCATTTTCCAGCAAGATAACAACCCCAAACATACCTCAAAGTTGTGCAAGAACTATCTGGAAAAGAAAGAAAGTTACGGACAACTTAAAATAATAACCTGGCCTGCTCAGTCACCAGATCTGAACCCTATTGAACTTGTATGGGGTGAACTTGACAGGAGAGTCAAAGCAAAGCAACCCAAAAGTGCTGTACATCTCTGGCAATTGTTGCAGGAAAGCTGGGAAGACTGGCTGATTTCCTATTGCGACTTGTAAACCGAATGCCACATATTTGTGAAGCTGTAATAAAAGCAGAAGGTGGCTATTTCGATGAAGCAAAGATTTAGAGACATTCTTCAAAGGTAATTTTTATTCCTTGCTTATTTGGTTGTTATACGTGTTAATGTATACTTTACAAGTGCTTATAGAATCATATAGTGATTAAAACATTCTCAACTATAAACATATATTGTTTTCAGCCGGTGTACTCATACGTTTGACTGGTACTGTATATGTCCCTGGCTTCAAGTTCATTATATTTAACTATACGGACAGACAGACAGGCAGACAGGTAGATGTACAGGCAGAGGGAAAATCAACATTCGCTTGGGGTTCGTTGTCTTCATGCACTGTTACAATGCAGGCTCCCCATAGACTAATTAACTACGTGGTATGGCATGTTGATTACTTGAGAAACAGTTTGACTGGTTGTTGCAGGGCATAATGGCCATGCCAATAAGTCTCAATTTGTAGTCGCAACTGTCGGTCTCTTTGTTGGTCGGTCTGTCAAATTGTTGACATTTGTGACCAAGCTGCCCAAGTTGAAGCTGAAGTATATTTCACATGTATCATAATACTCCCATTTATGGTCAACCTGGTCAAGATGGTATCTTCAGAGGTCTTGAGAAATGTCCATTTGCAGGCCAACGTAAGACTATTTTAATTTTACTTTACAACTGGACTAACTAGCTCGCTCACCCTTGTTGCAACGTTTCAAAAATGGCCTTCTCCTGGACACTGACTAAACAAACGTTATATTTTCCTGATATTTTAATATTCACGCCTGGTGCAAAAGCCTCTGTAGGGTTCTTGTAAAATACCCATTTTCAGAACAACTAACAGAAAGGGTATTTTTGCAAATTCCAGGGTAAATTTACCAAATGAAATGTATATACATATACGATCTAACAGCTTCACTATGAAAGGGACCCATTTTGCTGAATACTCTGCATATTTTGATATGAACTATGTCACCAAATTCAGATTACAATTATAGGCTTACCATATTACAATTCGCGGTAGATGCGCAGCCATCGTTGTTATCCGCTAACTTCAGAAACTGAAACAAAGCGAAAGAAACAAAGAACAATTACTAGCTGTCATGTATTCTAATTTTAATCACTTCAAAATTTCGCAACAGAATTCAAATAAAGAACATCATATAATTACGGTGTTGAAAAATATATGTAACTTTAGGCGTAGTCGACCGAAAGAGGACTACAGTGGCCTGGAGGAAATTTCCAGACTGAGAGAGTTGTATTTCTGCCAAGGACCGATAAGCGAGCCGCAGTAGAAATAGTAAGGGGTATTGGTTGGGGAGATAGACATGCTTTTTCATTGGCCCTCCCAAATCACGTGGTTTCGATGGGGCGTGATCTAATTGAGCATATACGGAGTGGTCAAAAGGGGAGTGTTCTGGTGGGCGTCCTTGTACAAACCCGCCCACCAGAATACGACCCCCTTGGTCATTCCATATATGGTCAATTAGGCCACTCCCCTCGAAACCACGTAACATGGTAGGATCAATGAAAAAGCGTTCCTATCTCCCCTCTACCCTTACGACTAGCGGGTATTAGAGGAGGCCTTTCATGTCACACGCATGTATGAAAGAAACATCTTTGGACCAGTACATCGATATTATCTCGTGACCAGATTTTATTGCATATAGGCCTAATTAATTAGCAAGCGAGAATCGATAATGGACCTTTCCAGTTTTAGCCATGCCCCGCCCAGCTCTAGCTAAGCTCCATCCATGCTTCTCCCTTGCTGGGATTGATCGATCCCTGAGCTCCCTGACTATCAATTTCGAGAAAACTATACAGGGAAACTCTTGAATATTCTGAAACTAATTTGACTGGATGCTGTTTCTGCAAGAGCGCCCAATCAAATTAGTTTCAAAATATTCAATAGCATGGTTATTAAAAAGTAAAGATATATACAATTCATACAACACCACTTATTCCGTCATCAATTATGCGTTCGTGATAGCAATGTATGTTACAATTACAAAGAGCTAGATCTATGTTATAAAATGCAAGGTCAATTGGGTGTTTTATAGGTTATATGATAAACGTACGCACGCACGCACACACGTACAAATGGATTTACGCACTTACACACACATACGCACGCACGCACGCACGCACGCACGCACGCACACATGCACGCACACACGCACGCACGCATGCACGCACGCACGTAGGCATGATTGGTATGGATGGGGCTGCCATCACGTTATGTCTGTGTGTAGCACCCGAGTAAGCAGATAAAAGCCTACGAGCAGCTAGGGACTTTTGATATCGTTTCATATCGGCGCAAATATATAACATTAAAAATGTGTCCCACTATGCCGTTGGTCAATATGTACGCTGATATCGAATTATATATTGGTCCCCTGCAGGGTTTACAAACGTCCGTGCGGTTTTGCAACACACACCCCCACCCCACCCCCACCCCGTTGATCAATATGTACGCTGATATCGAATTATATATTGGTCCCCTGCAGGGTTTACAAACGTCCGTGCGGTTTTGCAACACCCCCCCCCCCTCCACCCACCTACCCGCGTTGTTGATCAACGGGCGCGCCGATATCGAATTTGAAATTGGATCCTCCGTTGACCAGCGGTTGTGCTGATATCGAATTTGATATTAGTTCCGGGGGCCATTCAGCGCCGTTGGTCGACGGCGTGGATTCAGTATTGTATTGGCGCGTTACATATCACAGCTTAACCCTTTAAGCCTTGAATTTGCTCAAGAAGATTTCAATTTTTTCAAGGAAAATGTCAATTTGCAAACCAAGAGAAGACTATATTTGAACATTTAGCACTGGAATGACTGGCTCGGTTACCGAGCCAGTCATTCCAGTGGTAGATTTTCAAAAATAGTCTTCTCTTGGTCTGAAAATTAACATTTCTCAAGACCACTGCAGAAGTCGTTTTTGGCTGATATAAGTGTTAAAGGGTTAAACTGCTCCGCTAGCCAGCGCAGCGTCCGCGCGAGATGTGTTTGAACGCGGATGGGCAATATTCCAGGAGCCTGCCAGGTATCTGGAGGTGTTTCAAAGCGTAGCGCCTTGTACTCTAACATTGATGATGTTGCTTTAGATCGTCTCTCAACACTCATCAACTTCAAACAGATAATGAACGATAAATAGAAGTGTTTGTTTTACTTTTTATGTATGTTAACATTGATGCTGACGTGACTTCTTTTTAAAAGTACACAAATACCAATTTGTTGCTGAAGTAGTAGTAGTAGTAGTAGTAGTAGTAGTAGTAGTAGTAGTAGTAGTAGTAGTAGTAGTAGTAGTAGTAGTGGTAGTGGTAGTGGTAGTAGTAGCTGGAGCAGTGGTAGCAGAAGCAGTAGTAGTAGTAGTAGTAGTAGTAGTAGTAGTAGTAGTAGTAGTAGTAGTAGTAGTAGTAGTAGTAGTAGTAGTAGTAGTAGTAGTAGTAGTAGTCAATATTGTCAACGCACTGGCTCAGAATCTTCAATAATTGAAAAAATTCAAAAATTTAAGATATTTTGGTTTATCCTACTGCCTGAGATTTGTCATTTTGTTTGAGGAAAGCCATATGGCATTAATGTTAACCCTTTACTGGTTAAATTTGTTCAGTAAAATCCAAATATGCGCTTACTTATTTAATGTACATTTGCAGGCACAGACAAGGTCATTCCCGAGAATACACCACTGGAACGACTGTCTCGGTTCCCGAGCCAGTCATTACAGTGGTAAATTTTCAAAAATACTCCAATCCCCGCCGGCAAATGGACATTGCCCAAGATCACTAAATTGACCGTTTTTGGCTGACCATCATGCAAGGGTTAATGTTGAATGATTGAGATGGATATTATGGATAGCTATTTGAGTTTTGCTTTTACCAAGATGTCACGTAGATTCGGATTTTTCTTGAACGCAATTACTGGTCGCTTGTTAAAGGGTTGTTTCAGTTTCTCCTGTAGGTTTTGATACTCATCTTTCAAAATTTTGGAAATTTCAACGTTTTTCCGATTATAGGTCAGAATGAATGGAATTTTGTCACGTTGATCAGATAAGCCTGGGTCCGAGTTTATTCCCCTTGGCCACTGTGTTTCGAGTTCTTTAATCCAATCAAAATATTCAACAAATTCTTTACACAGTAGTAGTAGTAGTAGTAGTAGTAGTAGTAGTAGTAGTAGTAGTAGCAGCAGCAGCAGCAGCAGCAGCAGCAGCAGTAGTAGTAGTAGTAGTAGTGGTGGGTGGTGGTGGTGGTGGTGGTGGTGGTGGTGGTGGTGGTGGTGGTGGTGGTGGTTGTAGTAGTAGTAGTAGTAGTAGTAGTAGTAGTAGTAGTAGTAGTAGTAGTAGTAGTAGCGGCAGTGGCAGTGGCCGTGGTGGTTACTGGTAGTGAATAGAGGCATTAGTCGCGGTAATAGCGACCGAAGCAGCGATGGCAGCAGCATTAGCAATATGGCCTGTCATCTTCTAGTCTCCATAAACATTTGCGGATAATTTAACAGGTATTTTCCCAAAGATGATTCACTAATCACTGACCAACACTCTTTTGACCGTGGTTAATGCGTCATCACTCTTACTTCCCACTGATGCATTTGCATTCGCGTACACAGAATCATATCACCTATTCATGTGGTCCATATATATTTTAATCAAGGTAACATGCTATTCTATAATTTTAAAATCAAAGTATTTGTTTTGGGCTTGTCGTCGAAAGAAGTACGTTTGGTAATGGTATAAACTGAATCTTTGACAGGTGAGCGTGGTTTGAGGCGAGATGGTAGCGTCTAGGTTATGCTGGACAGGCCTGTTCATTTTGACAATAGAAATGTAAGGAGCCATCATTCTGCAAGTGATTTATCATTTTCTAAAGAGTTTCTATTTTTAGACACAAACCATATATGGTAATCATAATCCTTGGATACGGATTCCAACAACATAAATTTGACACGATCTTCTTTCAAAGAAACTTTTCATCTGGGAGTTCCTTCGTATTGATTCGTTTGATTCTATGCGGCATGGGCATGGCTTCCACTACTCTGTATATTACTCTGAATTTTATATTCTTTAGTATCGTGAGAGAGGGGGTAAATTTTCCGGCCTTAAAGGGAAGGTGGGGTAGGTGTTAATTGTTGGTTTTCCCAAACGGTTTTACGATCGAACGAGACTTAACTGGGTACCTACTGAATTTCTGTAAACTACATTTTCCACATGGTATAACTCTAGATATACTGACTATTTTGAAAGCAATTTGACTGAAAGTTATTGGTGGTCTAATACAACTGCAATCTCAAAAACAAAAACAACAACAACAACAACAACAACAACAACAACACAACAACAACAAGGACGACGACGCCGACGGCGGCGGCGACTGCGGCGGCGGCGGCGGCGACGACGACGACGACGACAACAACAACACCACCACCACCACCACCACCACCAACAACAACAACACAAACAACAACAACAACAACAACAACAACAGCAACAACAACAGCAACAACAACAATAACAACATCAACAACGACGACGACGGCGGCGGCGACGACTGCGGCGGCGGCGACGACGACGACGACGACGACGACGACCACGACGACGACGACGACAACACTCGCAACAACAACTACAAAAACAACAACAACAACAACAACAACAACAAACTCTCAGTCAAAGTAGTTTCAAAATTTTCAACACAACATTCCTTATATCGCAAGGAATTTTTTGCCATTGGAATGTAGTATGTATAGGGTTAAGATACAGCAATGGCATTGAAACTGATAACATGTAGGATGGGATTATGCCAGTATATAGGCTTCACGCAGCGTATCTAAGCCGGTATACGCCTCAGGGGGTTGATAGTTGATCGGATTGGAAATGTGTACCATATTTGATTAACCCTGTTATGCCTACAGACCAGAAACGACAAATTATCCATGATGTGGTGACTAGGAACTGTTGCTGCTTCTGGTAGCAACAGCTTCCAGGCGTATCACTTCCAAAATATCTAACAACTTTCTTGTTTAGTTGTCTTGGAAGATTTGTGTCATTTAAATGGTTAATCTCGTCTCGGTGATAATTATAATTCTGATTAATGTTTAACAAACATAGCCTATATCTCAGGAAGATTGTGAAATTTGAATTTAATTTCCTATTTCATATTGTAGAAAAATTATATCCGAGATGACATTACCGTCATTGCTCTAAAATAGATTTAATTTTAAAGCAATGCAGTCTACCAACGACAGTGACAACTTCCAGTCAAATTAGTTTCAAAACATTTAACATCTTTCTCGTATTTTTGTCTTGAAATTGAGATACGAGAATTCCAACTGTTACAGAATTAATTACTTTCTTTATTCTTTAGATGAAAATAGGAACATACATTGTCTTTATCTATTTGTAATCAGTTCAAACGAAACAATAACGGGCGATAGCGAGTATGTTTCCTCTCATTCCGGGAGTTCACGCCAGCTGATAGCTTCACTCGCGGAAAGATATCTGTTCGCATCCCAAGAATTGTCTGCCAATGTTTCTTATATATTGGAAATGTGTTCATGCTTTCGTGTTTGTTGTTTTACACACACGCGGCAACCGTACACATCCCACCCACCAGCCCACATATCCCGTTCGCTTGTGCAGGGTTACACGGTACGTGGTTTTGGCGTCGAGGGCTGAATAACACGAATCGGTTGTAGGGTGAGTCCTGCGTGGGATTTTTGACTACAGTCGAGTCCGTCCTATATAATAGCTAAAAAGGGGGAGGGGGTTGGGGGGGCACGTGAATTGGGTGGGGTGGAGGAGCCCCATACGTTGTTTTCTATATCAAACATGAGCAAACACAGATTTCAGAGACCCACCCTCTCGTTTTTGACATAATTTTGGTAAATTTCGTGTTCCCTAGATTTCTTTTGAATCCTTGTGTACGCTCACAATATTTTAGCCTATGTGTTAAAATGCTCTTATGTGCCAAACCGGATTAGTATTTTCCGAGATATTCATAGATCCAGAATTTGACCCGAAATATTCTTTGACGGTACGAAACTAGTGTTTAAGTTTATATCAACTCAGAGCAGCAGTCTCTGCGATATAGCTTCGGACAGACACTCACTCGCATACATACAGAGAAAAAGTCTGACAGACAGACCCGAAACAATACCCTCTTTCCCTTTAGGGGCTGGGGGTACTACGTTGGATGAAACGAGCGTCTGCCTTTAGTGACGCAATGATGGTACGTAGATTCGGTCACGTGACTCGCGCAGAGTTCATGCTGGCCATCAGTGATAAAGTTTTAGCCTTTTAACCATGTGACCACCTAGGGCCATAAAGGCAAAACGTAGGGGCCCAGTCAATCTTTCAAGGGTCTAATCTTATAATCATGATGCATCGGCACACAAGACCCCACATTTAGAAACACAGGATACAATAATTTAGGATTTACTAATGTAGGGTGTGTTAAATTATATCTCAATTTCATGCCGAATAAACAGAAAATCTGTTAAATATTTTGAAATTAATGTGACTGGTAGCCATTGCTGCCTTAGCCAGCAATAGCTTTCAGTCATATTAATTTCAAAATATTCAACAGAATATGCTAAGTACATCGTAAAAGATTTACATTTTAAGGATTGAAAGGATTAATGAATCTCGCTCTACCTGCAATCTATAACATGAGTTTCTGTTCACAATCTTAAAATATAAATTGAGAAATTTAGGTCGTCACCTGATCGAGTGCATTTGAAACTTGGGTATTCTAGCCTAAAATCTAGTAGCCATAGGCTACTGGGCCCATGCGAACCTTCAATCACTACTGGCTATAGAAATCCTTATCGCGGAATCAGCGAATTTATACTCAAGGCCTGGAGATCCTGAAAAATCAGCATGTTTTCTCATGGGTCGTGGAACGGTCATGGAAAGTTACCATGTTGAATCTTGAAATTCCATCATATCTATTTAAAGATAAGATTTGAATATTTTGAAACTAACATGACTGGACGCTGTTGTTGATATAAGCAACAACAACTCCCAATCAAATTAGTTTCAAAATACTCAATAGAATATTTATTTAAATGTAATTCGATTTTTCGTATTTGATCTTTCATTTTTAAAACTTCCACAAATTCATCTATTGCACATAATCATATTGAGAAAATATGTATAAACACCAATATTCAGTCATTGAGGTCATGCAATTTTGAAATTATTGCCATGGAAATAGAACGATCCAGTTTCTTCATCCATCATATGATGTCATAATCAACTACGTGACGTATAGGCTAGCGTCATAATCAATGGTGTCTTGAATGACGTAGTTAAGTTTGTCACAAACGCTTAATTGACGACGGACTAAGCGTTGTCGTACGAATTGTATGTCTTTACTATTTAATAAACATTCTGTTGAATATTTTGAAACTAATTTGACCGCACGCTGTTGCTGCCATGGGCAGCAACAGCACCAAATCAAACTAGTTTCAAAATATTCAACAGCTTACCTGTATAGTTTTCTGGAAAGTAATAGTCGCGGAGTTCATGGATCGATCAATGGCAACACGAGCGAAGTGTGGATGGAGCTTAGCTACAGATGGCCGGGGCATAGCTAAAACTGGATTTCTCCAATCAGGGGAAGGTCCTGGAATTTAGCAAAGTGCAGCGAGCAAGAACCACGTTAGTGACCGTAATTGACAGGTTTTAATGTGTGTACACTATACCTGCCATACGCAGGAACAATCACAGTGGGTAGTGGATAAGATATAGAGACGGGTGTGGGTGGATAATATACCAAGTTACAATTATTATCTATTACGTAAGATATAGATAGAAACTGGTGGGTGGATTGGCGTGGGAGATGACAGAACTGTAGGCAATGGCGTCACACAGAGGTAATGGAGTTTTCTAGTTTTAGCTATGCCCTGTCCATCTCTAGATAAGCTCCTGGCACACCTCGCTCGTGTTGGGATCAATCGATCCCTGATCGTCTCGGCTATAAATGTCCCGAAAACTATACAGGGAAGCTGTTGAATATTTTGGAAATAATTGAGAAATCCAGTTTTAGCTATTCCCCGCCCATCTCTAGCTAAGCTCCACCCACGCTTTGCCTGTGCTGGATCAATCGATCCATGTACTCTATGAAGCTCAATTTCCAGAAAACAATACAGGTAATCGGTTGAATATTTTGAAACTAATTTGACTAAGTGGTTGCTGTCTATGGCAGCAACTGCGCCAAGTCCAATTAGTTTCAAAATATTCAACAGCATGTTTGTTGAATTGGAAAGACATACAATCCGTACAACAACGCTTAGTCCGTTTTCAATTAAGCGTTCGTTACGGACTTATTTACGTCATTCAGGACGTCATTGATTATGACGTCATCCTACACGTCACGTAGTTCATTATAACGTTATATGATGGATAGATAAACTGGAAAGGTCCATTGTTATAATGGCAATAGATATAGGTCAATATACAGGAGTAGAAATTGAAATGAGTATGGTGGGTGGGTCGGGATACGAGCGCGGTGTGCCAGAACGCGAGGTGTGCCGATGGGACTTGGAGAGTGGAGGTTGGGGAACGGAATGCGTGGGACTAGAAACATAAACGGTGAATTATGACAGGACCATATTGTATTTAACTATTTCTATACAGTATGCTATTTTGTGAGCATGATCGGTAGACTATATGTGTATTAGGTTTGTTAGATGGTTGATAAAATTCATCTTTGTTATAAGAGCACCACTGCGGCTGTTGGCTATATCATTCCAATCTGTGTATGTACAGTCTGCTATGTGCATACGGAGCCAGCGACTGCAACCTGACAGATGCTGCCAGATGCTAAAGTACACGAGATAAGAACAATCAGAGATTCCAAAACCGCGCGCTGCAATTTTTGTCACATTGCAAACGTGTTGCGGATAATTCGGATTATTTTCAGTTAGATTTTCCCGGACTATGGCCAAGGTTGAGGAATCTAAGGCCGTGTTCTCACTAGAGACTTAATCAGGAATAGCGCCATACTGAAGTATGGCGTTATTCCTGATTAACTCTCCAGTGAGAACACGGCCTTAGTGTATAGTATATTGCGTTACAATTTTAGCCAAATCTGTCCAGCATTTTTCGGAATATCCGCAGATTCAAAATTTAATTCTATCCTGATTCATTTTTTGTATCAATGTAATGCCAAAGTCTGGAAATCCTTGTTCACGGCGTGATCCATTATTACGTTACGATTTGAGCCGATTTGGGACGTAGCCACGATATCCTTCCATGTTTCGTACATAAATCGTTGCATTTGCCATTCCTAAAATGACTTATTTTTCTTGTTTTTTAAACATTGATGTTGCAGATCTGTTTGTTTTGAGTCCCTTTTAACTCGTCATGGTCACAACAATTTTTGATAAATTTGTATAAAATGTGGCCTTCACAAAGTGTTCAGTACATTTAATTTGTTTAAATATGAAGTGGTAGGAACATAAGAAATGTGTATTGGAATCATACACTCTTCTATATAAGCTATACACAGATATGTATCATAAGCTTGGAGGTACTACGATTTATAACGTTGCTTCCCTCTGCACCAACAATATTCACAGAGCGATTTGTGTGCGTCCGATTCGAATTTAAGCCAAATTAAGAGGGACTATTTTCTGTTAACTATTCTTCATACTCGGCGTCGAATTTATGGCAATGCAACAAGTACATTTATTTGCACAGGGACCCCAAATTGTAGGAAATTTAAATTTCCCTTTCTCCGAGATCTATCAATACTCACCATTCTATTACTTCTGATATACAGCTGGCCCTGACAGCTGGCTCTAGGACTATAGACTTAGAAAGCTTTACTGACTCCTTGGAACCGGGTACTCGGCTCCCAACTGCCGAGTACCCGTCTACCATGAAGCTCATATTGTTTGCATAGCCACCAAACAAGAGAAACCCATGGCTTGCCTCCGTGGGGCTGGGAGGCTGGGTCCGTAATAGAATGGTGAGTATTGATAGATCTCGGAGAAAGGGAAATTGAAACTTCCTACATTCTCCTTCGATCAATACTCACCATTCTATTACTTCTGATATACACCAGATTTGGTCAGTAACCTGGTGGGAAGGGGCAAGCCATAATTGCTACTTTTGCCCCTTGGAGAAAGAGCTAGACTTAGACTTGACTAATGGAGACCTAAAAGGACCATCAAGTTAACGGAACCGAATCACATTCGCATCACCGCCCCCCCCAACCCCCTTTTTCTCCTAAGAAAAGGGAGAGAACTCACGAACATGCATCTCGCCTGAAAACACAAATATGCCAAGAGGGTTAACTGCTCTTTGCATATATTAGCCTGGGAATGAGCATGAATATATAAGATGAATGATCATGATATATAGACATAATACAAAACACTCTCAATCCTGAATTACCTCATGATTTTTGGATTTCAGACCTGGAGTGGAATGGCGAAATCTGACACATCCCTCATATAGTAATCCGTGAAAGAGGACTCACAGTGCCATTGTGCAACAGCCATGATGTCCTTAAACGGAACACCATTGTAAAGGGCGGAAGAGGCGGCTATTCCTCTAACATCGTGACCTTGCGCATTGCACTTGGTGCCCAGTTGTAATCTCATGGGTAGTCTGAATGCATTCGACTACCCAACGAGAGATAGAATCCACGGATGCGGCGCCATATGGCTCCTTATGGCAGATCCACAGATGTCTATCATTCGACCGTAACGAGTCTGTCCGTTTTGTACTTAGTCAAAGCACGGACTGGGTACCAGACACTGGCATCACGATCAAACCTACATAGTTTCGGTATAACGATCGGTTTGCCGGGATATCTCAAAGATCGAATCTTTGACATAAACTCTGCCCTTGGCAGTAGACGCAGACCCTCTCTGGAGACAATAAATCGGTCCCTCTCTGCTGAAAGTGCATGGATCACACTGCGCCTTCTAGCTGAGGAAGCTGCCAATAGAAAGACCGCCTTTAGAGTCAAATGCTTTAGACTAGCCGAACGCAACGGGTCGAAAGGGTGCTTGGCCAGTACATTAAGCACTAAAGATAGACTCCAGGCTGGAATGACTACCGGTTGTCTCGGTCGGAGATTGCTCATTCCCTTCACCATCACACTCAACTGGGCCACCTCTGGACCATCCCTGTTGGCTAGACAAGGGATAACTGATGCCAAAGCTGACTTATATCCAGCAATTGTGACAGGAGCTAGTCATGAAAAGAACAGCTCACAGAGAAAGTCTGCTATTTGCTGAATAGTGGAATGAAAGGTAACAATACCTTTTTCCTCACACCAGTCTGCAAATCCGGTAACCTTGTTGTTATATGACCAGAAGGTTGACCTCCCTCTCGCAGCTGCGATAAAATCTGCAGCATGTCGAGAAAAGCCCTCCGACGTGGAACGTTGTTTGACAACAACCACGCAGTCAATAACATTTCGGGACGCTCGTGTAGGAAGCGTCTCTTGGCCTGGGAGATTATGTTCGGAATCTCGGGTAACTGCACTGGACTTTCCACCCGCAGACCTCGAAGATCCGTGAACCACGCCCTGCTGGGCCAAATGGCGCTATAGCAGGACCAGGCACGGTTCCTCCCTCATCTTCACCAATATCTTCGGTAGAAGAATGGTGAGTGGGTACGCGTAAGCGTGCATCCCTCTCCAGCTTAACGCCAGAGCGTCTGTATCAACGGCATTAGGATCTGTATCGGCGAGACATAAGTCATGATTTGAGAATTTTCCCTTGTGGCGAACAAGTCCACGTTGGGTTTGCCCCAATGCTCGAAGATCCTGTGAAGATCTGGAGGGTTGAGAGACCATTCTGTTGGCAGAATTCTCTTTCTGCGAGACAAAGCATCCGCCAGAATGGTCAATCGCCCAGGAATATGAGCTGCTTTAAAAACAACCGAGTAATTCCTGCACCATTGCATCAAGTGCCACACTTAGATACATAGTGTGGGTGACTTGGTCTCGCCTTGGCGATTTCTGTATGATACTACTGTCGAGTTGCCCGACCGTATCAATATCGCCTTGCCCCTGACTCTTGGAAGAAACCTTTTCCAATGCCAGTTCCTCTGCCATCATATCCAACAGATTGACATGCAGCTGGCTCTCTTGGAGAGTCCATGTGCCCGAGACCTGGTGTTCTCCCAGGTACGGCCCCCATCCCTCCAGCGATGCATCCGTGTACACGGACAGCTGGGGTTGGGGTAGGTGCAGCGAAAAAACTCCTACTAGGAGATTCTGACGCTTTTTCCCACCATACAAGATGCGACATTATTGGCTCCAAAACTGGCACCAGTTTTGACAGGGGTTCTATTCTCTGTTTCCACAGAGACATCAGATACAACTGGATAGGTCTTCGCATACGAGCCGTGTACGGGTATACCTGCTACATGGAGACCATCATGCCCAGCATCTGAAGAAACCGCCTCGCCTGAATGTGGTTTCCCAATCGAAACTCTTGAGGATGGCTAACAGAGACACCACTCTGGGCTCTGACGGGTAAAAAATCCCGCCCTCCTCGAGATCGAATCGCATCCTTAAATAAACGAAATGTTGAGTGGTGTGTCAACTCAGACTTCTCCTTGTTGACTATCTAGCCTAGATCTGAAAGCAACTTCAGATTCAGAGCAGTATCCACCTATAACCTGGCTGATGATCAGCCAATCGTCCATGTAGGTGTGAAGCGCCACGTTCTCTTTTCTGAGAAACGGTGTCACCACAAGGACCACTCTGGTGAAAACCGCTTGGAGCTGTCGACAGGCCGAATGGGAGGATTTAAACTCCCATACTAGAATCTGAAACGCAACTCTCAGAAACCTGTGACAACTCCCGTTCATAGGAATGTGGCAACATGATCTCACAGATCGATCGATACACACCACACCCCCTTCCTCAATCCTGCCATTACCGACCTCGGAGTTTCCATCTGAAACCGAGGCGTATGGATAAACCAATTCAATGGCCTGAGACTGAGTACGGGTCTCCATCCCCCTGTGCTCTTGGGAACAAGGAACATGTTTGAATAGAAGCCTGGAGTGTTCCGGTTTGCTGGTTTATTGCTCCCTTCAGAAGCAAACCTGACACTTCGTTTTTACTGGCTTCTAACTTGTCTGGTCCCGTTGAACGGGTGACCAGACAGGTGCCAAAGACAGATTCTGTGGTGGAAAGTCCCACCACTCTGGTATGTACCCCTGGGATAACCATCCCAGGACCAGACTGTCTGACGTCACACCTCTCCAAACCTCGACGAAAACGCATGAGCCTTTCACCCACTATAGACGCCTCAACGCCTAATGGGGGTGTCTGGCTCGCGTATCCGCTCCCCCGCCCCTCTCTTGATGAGAGAGAGAGAGAGAGAGAGAGAGAGAGAGAGAGAGAGAGAGAACTATATTGGTCTTGGCTTGGCCGGTCTAACTGGCACCGCTGTTCCTGTCGCACAGGTGCGGTCCAGGCAGATGCGAAGGGAGCCCTCGTACCCTCTGGTACGATCCGCTCCCTTCTGTCCGCCCTTTGAGGACTTACCTCTCCCCTTACCCTTCCCGCCTCTCGGGCGATCAGGAGCAATATTGGGGAGGGTAGAAGCCCTTACAACCTTCTTGGCTTTCTTCGCCGAGGCGGCTGAGAAAACCCAGCAGAAAACAGAAGCAGCACTATGCTTTAGGCTTTCACGTTGCTTTTTCTCTGTTTCTTGAAGGTTGCCCGGGCAGCGGCCTGACTACAGTCAGATAAACCGCCAACCGATTCTGCACAATGCTGGCCGTGTCCTCCAAGATTGCCAGTGCCTGGCCACCAAAGATTCTATGGCCTGTCAGGGGCGTCCCAAGAAGACGCTCCCTGACGGCAGTAGCGGGACGCATATGGTCAGGGACCATCTGCCTCCTGGACATAGTCACACGCGCCTGCACCCTTGCCAATGCGTCCATATACCACACCAGTCCGTCATTAACGCACGAAAGCGCCACAGGTGGCACAGGGTGGCCTGACCCACTTCAGACCACACCGACTGAAGAAGACGATAAGAGTGGTTGACAGCACTCAGTGCTGTCCTCAAACCCCCATCACACAGGGACAGGACTTCATTATGGTGTACCTGAGCTTTGTCCACCAGTGCCGGGGCGGGGCCACCCGCTCCAGCACTCTGGACACCCAGTACTCAGCGGTCATCCTCGGTGTCCGACGGGACAACACCATACCTGTCATATTCACCCCGTGCAATACGACCCCTCGCCCGCACCTCCATGGAGGCAGCAAGAAGCTGGCCATTGTTCATGCGTTGTTTGCTATAAATAGCATCAAGCAACACCATAAACCATGGATCCAGTCCAACAGACTGGATCAGGGCTGCAGGCAAGATCCCCGTCCTAATCGATGCACTGATGGACGGGGTACATCCTCCTCGGCCGTGGTCGAAACCACAGACGGGTCCACCCTGGCTAGCCAAGCCAGAGCCTCAGACCAATCCGTCTCCGAGGAGGACACTCCCGTGAACACGTCACCCGTTGACATGTTCACGGCCCTACCGGCAACGGCCTCCAGGCTAGGAGCCATTGCTGATATGCCAGTAACTCCGGTACCGTACGGTTCCGCCGCCACCCCATGGAACACACCAGTCCATGGAGTAGGCCTGCACGGAAAACCGTGCGGATAGCGGTTGAGGAACCGTGGCTAAACACGGGTGCCAACGGCACCACATGTCTGCCCGCCAGACCAGGCGAGATAGGTGAGTACCATGCCTGGCCGGCCACACCCGTCACCGTGTTGGTTGGTGGCAAACCAACCATCATGGGACCGGTGCCCGGTACCGGAGTGGCCTCAACCACGGGCGGAGCCGCTGCCCTGGCTTGCGCCAGGCCAGACAGATGGAGGACGGTTCCGTCAGGACGGAATCGACCTCCATGCTCTCCACCCGCGTCATCACAGGCCCCAGCACCCTCTTTTCCTCGGCCTCCTCATCTTCAGACCCCTAAGAGTCGTCACTAGACAAGAAAAACCGTGGAGCCGTCCTGGTGGACGGCTCCCATGCCTGACGGACCGGCCACTGCTACTGGACCACCCGGAGGTGGCCGCAGAGAGACAGAATCCATCAGGCTGGGGCCCGACGGGACTGCCAGGGGGCCGTACGAAACGGCTCCCTCGGTGGCCAGTCCAGAACCCTGTCCAAGGACAGGGTCCGAATCAAACATGGGGAGAGACTGCCCTACAACTTTTGGCAGCAGGGACGACACCAGATTGGGCAGAACGCTATGCAAGACACCTTGCCTCGCCGGACCAAACCACGCCGGCGGTGCCATCTCCGCCACCTCCGGTTGCAGACGTGGAATGCCTCCATGGGCCGAAACGGACGCTCCGCGATTTACTTTCGGACCGCCTGACACCGCGTCAGACCCTGCCAAGTCCTTCTGGCAAGGAACTTAAGCATCATATCGACCGACCACACAGCGCAAACGTTACACCTACTGTCAAGACTACACTTAGTACAGTGGAAACAGACATGGTCCTTGCATAGAACCCATACGATATGTGGCACTCGACACATGATGGCGGGGCTGGCTTAGCCTATGAAAAACCAAACCTACAATAAGCCAGCGGAACGAAACAAAAATGGAAGGCAGACAATTAATTTTCAAACATATTGACCATAAATTAACTGTCACCCTCCCGCACCCCACCCCGCAACGTTACAGCAAAGATCGCATTGATTATGACGACAAGAAC
Source organism: Chaetoderma sp. LZ-2023a (assembly GCA_034401795.1). Classification (NCBI taxonomy): domain Eukaryota; kingdom Metazoa; phylum Mollusca; class Caudofoveata; order Chaetodermatida; family Chaetodermatidae; genus Chaetoderma; species Chaetoderma sp. LZ-2023a. The sequence continues at coordinate 174,729,361 of CM067373.1, read as the reverse complement.
GAAGGGGGCAATAATACACCCATACACTGATCCTCAAGGATGTATAACGGAACCAGGAATCATATCGCATCGCATTCGGGGTATATTTACTAATCAATATAAATTATACTCCTAACGAAGGCCAAAACGATATGTGAAGAAACAACAAAATGTAAACAAACTGCTGTAGCACACGGTAAAACCGCAGACCACACATCTAAATCAAGGATTTTGAAACCACTGATCATTGCAAACAGATCGTGATAACACGCAAAACTTGAAAATTCCAAAGTTTTTCTGGTACCAATTAAAGTACGCAGCACCCAGAATCAGATGCGCGAATTAATGAAACATTTTCTTCACATAAACATCCGAGAAACACGGGTGTGACGACACCCGCTCGGATCTTACGGAGAACGACGTCAGTCGATAATCGTGTTAAAACACCGATAAGCCAACACCTAATTTCATATCTGCCGATCGCCTGTTGGGGATTTAAAGGAAGGCGATCATCTGGCATATTTCGTTGTTAACACACGTCCCAGATTCTTTGGGGTTAGAAATTGGAACATGCGACAGACGAAATTTTAGAGACCTAAGTCTTTTAACTATGGAATAACATGGAAATATACGACCTGGTTATCATCGGAAGCGTCCATATTAATCCAAAATATCCTTTTGAGAACGGACAAGCTATCACAATTAATCACAGTAAAAAGACTTAGGCTTAAACAATCTTAAGACTTTCCAACTGCAAAAAGCATGTATTCTCTTGTCGCTATGCAAACAAGAATGAGCTTCATGGTAGACGGGTACTCGGCAGTTGGGAGCCGAGTACCCGGTTCCAAGGAGTCGGTAAAGCTTTCTAAGTCTATAGTCCTAGAGCCAGCTGTCAGGGCCAGCTGCATATCAGAAGTAATAGAATGGTGAGTATTGATCGAAGGAGAATGTATGGACCCCCGTATAACTTAAAAGTTCCACGTTTTGATGCCACACCTATAGTACAGATCATAAATAAGTTAACCTGTTTCCGAAACAAATCTTTGAAATTCTGAAAATAATTGGATCGGAAGACATGCAACTATCTTCAAAATATTCAGCAGTATTCTTTTCATTTTGTGTTTGAAACATGTATTGTATAAGACTGAAACCCCAAACCCCACAGCCCTCTAACCTCAGCCCCTCCCCTACCCCGGTAGCATTATTGTTGAAACTGGATACGAGCTTTCTCCTTATCTTAATGGCAGTTCTGAGGGGCCCACGGGTAAGATTTTCAGAAACTTTGCACAGGCCCCAATGAGTCCTAAGTTGAGCTCTGACTATAATCTTTATATCATCTCGTTTTAAGTCAAATAATTTTGTCCAGTATGAATAGTAGTAGTTCTTGTGTCATTTCACGATTCAATTCTCTTTATCACCACATTATAGTGGAAATTACTACTCATTACACACGAGACTTTCTCGATCTGGTATCCACGGAGATCTCGCGAGATACGAATGCCAGCAGGACCATAATTTTAGCGAATCTAGTATCGTTCACGTTTGTCTGATTGAAATTGTTAATGCCGCACGCAATCACAGACGGGTGATTGCTCATCTAATATTCTGTCAAAATATTATGATTTCTTATCGTGTCGAATTTAAGTTAAACATCTCAACCGTGACATTCTAATATTTCAATTTCTACGTCACGATAGGGTGAAAGCTGTTGAATATATTGAAGTTAATTTTACTGGAAGCCGATGCTGTCGTAGGCAGCAACGGCTTCCTGCCAAATTATCTTCAAAACAAGCAAGATAATGTTTGTTGAATTGAAAGGAATTTGTAGTATGTTCTTTGGGGTTAAAAGGTTAAGAAATACTAGAAATCTAGATGAAATATCTAAATATTTATAATGTATTTAGCAAATATTTATATCCAGTATAATCGTGAAAGGAGATTTATGTGAAGAGACACGGATAGCCAATTAAATGGATACTTCGTCGGCAATCCGTAAGCTAGCAAAGATATTATGCGATATTAAGTTGTTTTATCAGTTGGTCTCTGGTAATTTTGCTACATTAGGCCTACTGACAACGCAGCATATTTCGCAACCATAGCGTATACCACTTGTTATAATATTATTACCGTGGAGAATAGCTTTATAGTTTTGCAGATGCGACAATTTAGAGATTGTAAAGCATCGTTCTCCCATTTTTGTCACGTTGTACATTTTTTTTAATGTGTTAAAATCTGAGACAAATCGGATCAATAGTTTATGGGATATACATAAGCCCATCAGTTGATCCGATCCATCCAATCACTACAAACGTCAACTCCTCTTTCCCATCCTTTGTTGTGTTACATTTTGAGTCTGTCGTTCTTTTGTCTAGCTCTGAATGCATACAACCAGTCGGTCGGTCGGCCAGTCGGTCGGCCAGCCAGCCAGCCAGCCAGCCAGCCAGCCAGCCAGCCAGCCAGCCAACCAGCCAGCCAACCAGACAGACAGCATGTCATAGTGTATTTCTGTAGTTTCCTTGAGATCCGATGGGCCAGTATTGTGCAATATGTCCAATAAAAACCTTTAAACTAAAAACATCCACAATATTCTGAAACAGCGAAAGAGTAGGCAAATTTCCCCAAAACCAAATTACCCTTGCATAATATATAACACTGATGCAAAACTTGTTGATATCTGGTGCTCCATTGTTGAAAATGAATGTTCCATAAAAATCCTTACCAAAAAACATGAAAAAAGTTCAAAGTCCAAAACCGTGAAAAAATATAGTGAAAATGACCCAAGATGAAATTGCTTGTCATTCAGATTGCATCCCTGTATAGTATAGAACACTTCTGTAAAGATTTATTGACATCGGATGTGTCATTGTTGAAAAATAAGTTGATTTATAACCTTAACCAAAAGTACAAATACAGACACCACAGACGATGCCGCCGCCGAAAATAGTAATCTCTATGTTTCGCTTCTGCTTCGCAGGCGAGACAAACACCTTTAAAATGATAAGGCAATACTATGCGCATGCCAATATGTGAGGTTATTTGACGATTCTTTGCGAATCGGTGATGTACCATTACTCTATTATGTGTGGAATGGCCACTTTTCATTATCATGTTCACTGCTTGTGATTATACACATAGGCAAAGATGGGAAGGTGAGGTTCGGGGGGGGGGGGTGTAAGAGAAACCTTGCTAGCGCTTTACAATGACTTTGGGATGTTCTTTAATAAAAGCAATGCTGCTGATGTAAAGTTTCCCCAAGCAACAGATCCTGTGTTAAAATTTCCGTTTACGGGTCAGTCTGGAGGCTGTACCTGAAGGTGTTTGCGGAGAAGATGAGAAGTTATCTCACTGCAGACAAGACTATGGTTAACCTAGTTGGAAGATATAGAGAAAGGGAGAGCCTGTTATGTTAGGGAAGTTGAACTTTGCTAAGACCGACAGTTTCGAGCCAAGTTTCATGTTATGGAGAGTATTGGGTTATTATGGAAAGACCAGTCGTAAATTCATTAATCAAAACTTTAATGCTGATTATCATAGCAAACGTATTTAGAAACTCGTTTTATAAAATAATGTTCCAAACCTGTTCCAAAGGCAAAGAAAAGGACATAGTCTTTCAGCAAGACAGCGCCTCCTCCAATATTGCAAAAAAAGCTTAACATACTTACAGGACCAATGTGTTAAATTCATTGCAACTGATGAGTTGATGCTCAGGCCAGGTCACATGAATATGAATTTAAGTTTATTGGGGATTCTCAAGCGCTGTCTACAGATGCGAAAATTCACTAGTTTCAGAGGTGGCCACCTGATGCTGCCTATCAACTTTGGAGCCTGGAGGATTTTCAAGTGCCATCTACAGAAGCAGAAATTTACCAGCCTCAGCAGTCTAAAACGCTCGCTGCAAACAGAATAGAGCAATATGTTATAACTCGATCGATAAAGCGCGTTCTCCTTGACCTAATCGATACATGATTATGGATTGCATCTCCCAAATCACACATCTACAATAAAATTATTACGTTGTAGCTTATTGTTGACTCGATTTTTAAAATAATTTCTGAAGAAATGCGTTGTACACCTATCGAATACGTTAATCTAATTGCCAACCCATCCCTGATCCGGTATCAGCCATTCGTTTCCGCCCGCTTATGGCATCCATTTACCACAGACGGAAGTGATTTTTCCAGGCACGCGTCAATGTCGATAGGGGTCGTTGTAAGTCAACTTGCAACCAATTAAATCGTGCCATTATTGCATGCGTAATTACAGATGTCAGTTTCACGAGTTCATGAGTGCGATGCAGAAATGTAGATAATACATTACGTCATGGTGTCTAGAATTCACTGCCTAGGTGCTTAAGTAATGAAAATCTTTGCCAAAGGTCGCTGATCTTGAAGCTTTCCAGTGTTGGTCTAGTAGCCGCCCAGTAACTTCCGTTATCACCGGGGTTACTAATTGTCATTCTTTCTGCTTTGCTGAATTCAACGATTCGATTGGCCAATCAGACGTACATTTTTTATCCACTTGTTTAAGAAAAGATGTTATTTGTCGGGAATTTGTCGCAGGAGACCGATAGAATGTGATATAAATATGTATGATCAAAATGAGAAAGTTATGGTAAAGAAGCGGCATAAAGTGGAACTGGATCACTCAAAACTAACACGTAGATGCAGGAAATTTTAGCGCACCCAACCACCCGTTATTTTGTGATATAATTTGAATCCAATCGGTCAGTGGTTTCCAGGCAACGGCTCTGACAGACGGACAAACAAACAAACAAAATTGCAATCCCCATTCCGGCAACATGGCGAGGGTAATAACGGATTCGTATGTAATAGGTCTGTCTACACGACAACCGATATAAGCATGACAACTGAAAGATATTATCGGACCATAATTTCCTAGATCGTCTATCCACACCTAGTTTATCTATGTACATAATAGCATTATGAGAGATTCGGTTCAAAGAACCGAATCTCTCATAATGCTATTATGCATTATAGATAAAATAATTGTGTTCTCACAGGCAACAGTAATAGAGACGTGATTGTAATTTGCATTGAAGACAGAAGAATCACTACACGTGCAAACGATACACAACGTGAGATAACAAAAATGTAATGAATATCAATCGGCATGGCAGTATGTACCACACATACCTACTTTGTCAAGAGAGCACGTGACTTATGTGTGTCTGGTTGGGAAGAAGATGGTGGTTGCGTAAGAAACGTGGTCTTGCAACCACTCAAAGCACTTCATTCGAAATGTGCAAGACTGTTCCCTTAACAAACGTTGTTGCATATCCTTTCTCCACATTAATGAGAGACTGTGTTGATGTCGAGAAAACGCTCAAACCCGAGAAAACCATAGAAATATCAACGCAATCTCCACCACGAGCTTTCCTTTGCGAGCGCATTCAGAGGGTTGAACTAGCACATAGTTATTTGGAAGACAACCCATGTATCAAAAAACCAGACATCTCTGAACCAAATGATAATATTGGCGGGACGGTAAGTGTATCTATAGAAAGACTAGAGCCCACATTGAGCGAGGGTGAGATACTGCCCATGCTGGCAGATATTCTACAGAGTGAACGTGATAGGGTAGAGATTGCAGCAATGAAGATGGCGAATCGGTATATGATAGTGACTGACTAATTGAGCGATGCTATAGGCAAATACAGATAGATGATTTAGTGTCTGCTATACAATTGCCACCAAGACAAACATTCGATGTGATCATGTATTGCTTTACGTTATTGAGATGCGATGGCGCATCATTTGATTTCGCTTTTTCAGTTCACCGCAATTGCATTTCATGGCTACATTTAAAAACATATGTTTTGTTATCTGTCATTAGCATCTTAATAACGCCATTCTATAAAATAAGTGAACATCGCGCTTTTATATTTTCAGATTGTGTCTATCATTCACTTCTTAAACTGGAAAATATTAATTTACTACCGGCTTGCCAGTCACAACAATGCACTGTTGCCAAATTTGAAACACCGACCAAAATTTGTGACCATTTGGCCTCAGAAACTGCAGCGCACACTACAAGATACATTTTGAGTGGCCATTTAATACGCTGCATTATTGAGATTCGATATTATGATCATTTCATTTTCCTTTTCCTCATAATTGCATTTCTCAGCTATTTTCCAAAGTGGAGGTTCTGTCACATGAAATATAACTAAACATCGGTCCATTAGACTTGGCAGATAGTGTCCATTATTCATAACTGATTATAATGACGAAAATTAGATGACATCATGCTCAACTATGTGACGTGTATGATGACGTCATATTCAATGATGGCATGAATGACGTGGATAAGCTCGTGACGCGCGCTTAATCGATGACGGACTAAGCGTTGTTATACGAATTGTATGTCTTTACTATTAAGAAACATGCTGTTGAATATTTTGAAACTAATTTGACTGGGCGCTGTTGCTGCCACGGGAGAAGTGTGGGTGGTGTTTAGCTAGAGACTGGGCGTAGCTGAAACTGGATTTCTCAAGAGCTTTCCCAGTGAGAGCAATGCCCAGTTGTCTGATTTTAAAAAATGAGCAAGATTGATGAACGTTTACCTTCTGCTGGCCATTACCCAACCGATTTGCGTAAACATATATAAAACTACATGCAGCATGAGTGGTCATTTATTCCTAACGAATACAAAATAAGAGTTTTCTAAATAGTAATAGACTAAAACGATGCGGACTTGTTGCATAGAAAAACACGTGTCGTGACACTTTCCCCAGGAAGCATGCTCAGATCTTTTATCTAGAAGCTAATTATTAAAAGGATATTGATATCGGCGTATCCGGAGGGAGTTGGATTTAAAAGGGTTAACCTTGAAAAACCTAGTCGTATTAACGCTGGTCTTTAACATAGTGCCGTCAATAGGCCAGTGGTCTAGGGTAACATATATGGGATTTTCGGGAGCGGAATGTCCCATCTGGCATTCTGGCGAATGCCAGAAGGGCCGCCTGGTTGGATACCTTGGTTGGGCCACCTGCCATTTCGAGGTTTACATATTTTAGACAGCCACTAATCCTCTATGGTAAGCACTAGTGGAAGCCTATATGACACCAAGAGTAATGTAACCAATACAGTACATTTAGCAACATTATTGATATAGGTACAACGAAATTACTATCTTAGACCTACTGGCTGCAGTAATGGCCCGATCTTCGCACCCACGCAGCCAAAATTTACGAAAACCCCCGCAGTTCTCTTTTTTCCGTGAATTACAATGCCCGTTTCTAGTCGATCAACAATTGCAGCATTTTGTAAGGATATAAAATCATGACCATTGGACTGATAAACGCCATATTTCTCTATAAGCAAGATTGATGAACGTTTGCCTTCTGCTGGCCATTACCCAATCGATTTGCTTAAACATATATAAAACTACATGCAGCATGAGTGGTCATTTATTCCTAACGAATACAAAATAAGAGTTTTCTAAATAGTAATAGACTAAAACGATGCGGACTTGTTGCATAGAAAAACACGTCAAAAAACATGGTAGTCTTCAAAAAGTGATACTTTGCATAAAATAGTTGGTGGTTTTAACAACCCAGACAATGCCATGTATGTTGACTTAACTTACACACTCACGAAGATTAAGGAATCAACACAGATCTAGTATAATTCACGTGTGCATTACTATTCCTGTATCAAAATATCTTCAAACGTCGTGTATGGACATGCTAAAGGCATACCGGATGGTAAATTCAAACAGTGATACGATAAAAACTATCAGAAAAGATTTTCATGGGCGAAAGAAGCAGCTAGCACGTGCGCTTTAATGGGCAAACAATATTTTCAAAGAAAATGACTAACTTGAAATAGAAGTTGGAGACAGCTAGGGAAGTGTCGAGGAGAAAAAAGATATCACGTGAACAGGTAGAAGATGAAAGCATGGATGACAATCCCTTGCCTAATATGGAATTGAGATATACAATGTTGTTTTGAACACCATCTCGCCATACATTCAGCCTGCCATCAAGATTCCAGGAAAACCGTCCCCTTTATTCTGCTTTGATCTGTCTATATCCATGCAACCTTAGTGAAATTATATCTAATGGGCTGCCTGATGTAGCAATAACAAAATTATTTGAACAAATCCAAAAATTTAATGAGACGATAACACTTGAGGATTTACAATCTGAGCTGAGACATTTGGCTAGAAGTTGGAACACAATGTTCCTGAATCACGTGATACGTTTGATAAATGGACATACTCTGACAAGGATAATGACTGAAGATGTTGTTATGGATAAAGAAATTGGGTTCCTAAATCTGGCACGGATTGTACAAATTGTGAATACATGTTCTACTCAGATATAACCTTTTACGTGATTCGCATATGTCTATTGGCATGGTCTATGAATTTCTCCTAACCTTATCAGTCACACAAGTCACTTGAGAACACGGTTTCGCTACGTTAAAGAATACTAAGAATAGATTGCTTAGCACGATACTTAGCACAAAAATTAGAAGCATTTATGGCTATATCCATACAAAAAGATATATTATCTGAACCTGATAATGGACAAATTATTACGCTTCAGAAAAATGCTTTGTTGGGAAAGAATTTGGTAGCATGAGATAAGTGAAAAGGCCCGCTTAAAGGGATACTAATCCCATCTCAAATGTTGTACTGCATCGACAGATTATGGTTTATAGATTCCATTTCATTCATATCCTGTCACATTCCCTTATCTGTATCACAATTATCTGCTTTGTAATATTACGTAAATGTTGAACTGTGTTCGCCACCATTTTGTCTCCTCAAGTGATAGTGTGTGATGTCATGTAACTGCCAATGCATTAGATTCTTTATAACTGACATGTACAAATATTTAGGAATACATTTTTTCCACAATGGTAGATACCTCAAGGCGATGCAACACTTAAGTCAACAAGCTACTAAAGCCCTCTATTCACTATACAGGCGAATAGAAAACATTGAACTACCCTTAACGTGCCAACTAAAATTATTTGACTCGATGATTATACCAATACTTACCTATGGATGTGAAATCTGGGGGATAGAAAATCTTACTTTAATAGAAAAAATCCAGGTACAATTCTATAAGCGGATACTAAATATTTCGAAAACAACGCCTAGTTATATGGTATATGGAGACCTAGGCCAAATTCCATTAGAAATTACTATAAATATAAATTAATTCATTTTTGGGGAAAACTCCTAAACGGCAAAGAAACAAAGCTATCATCTTTACTATACAAGTATATCTACAATGACTATACTCAAAACAATACAGAATACAAATGGTTGACCAGAGTTAAACGTATACTTGAAAATGTCGGAATGGCTGACCTCTGGGAAATGCAGACCATAACAAATTCTAGTATTACCAATATTTAGTACTTAAAGACCAATACATGCAAACTTGGTCAGGGCAAATTACCACCTCGCCTACAGCCAAAATATATAGTATATTCAAAACTGAACTAAAATTAGAGCCGTATCTTAGAAAGGTAAATAAATTAAACAGAAGAACTTTAGTCAAATTTCGAACTAGTAATCATAAGTTACCTATAGAAAAGGGAAGGTGGGAGGGCTTAGACAGGGAAGAAAGAATATGTAGCCTATGCGACAAACACGATATCGGGGATGAGTATCATTACCTATTCTTATGCGAGTCTTTCTGTGATGACAGAAAATTATTTCTTCCAAAATATTATCATAACCGCCCAAACCACTACAAATTCGGACAACTGCTCTCGAATACAAACTTGTCGGTCCTAACAAAATTGTGCGCCTTTATACGGAAAATCTTTAAACAATTTGCATAACGGAGATTATTATTTTATTATCATATTGTAATTATTTCAAACACAATTACTACTACTACTACTACTACTACTACTACTACTACTACTACTACTATTACTATTACTATTACTATTACTATTACTATTACTATTACTATTACTATTACTACTACTACTACTACTACTACTACTACTACTACTACTACTACTACTACTACTACTACTACTACTACTACTATTACTACTATTACTACTACTACTATTACTACTACTACTATTACTACTACTACTATTACTACTACTACTATTACTACTACTACTATTACTACTACTATTACTACTACTACTATTACTACTACTACTATTACTACTACTACTATTACTACTACTACTATTACTACTACTACTACTATTACTACTACTACTATTACTACCACTACTATTACTACTACTACTATTACTACTACTATTACTACTACTATTACTACTACTACTATTACTACTACTACTATTACTACTACTACTATTACTACTACTACTACTATTACTACTACTACTATTACTACTACTACTATTACTACTACTACTATTACTACTACTATTACTACTACTATTACTACTACTATTACTATTACTACTACTACTATTACTACTACTACTATTACTACTACTACTATTACTACTACTACTATTACTACTACTACTATTACTACTACTACTATTACTACTACTACTATTACTACTACTACTACTACTATTACTACTACTACTATTACTACCACTACTATTACTACTACTACTATTACTACTACTACTACTACTATTACTACTACTACTATTACTACTACTACTATTACTACTACTACTACTATTACTACTACTACTATTACTACTACTACTACTATTACTACTATTACTATTACTATTACTATTACTATTACTATTACTATTACTATTACTACTACTACTATTACTACTACTACTATTACTACTACTACTATTACTACTACTACTATTACTACTACTACTATTACTACTACTATTACTACTACTACTATTACTACTACTACTATTACTACTACTACTATTACTACTACTACTATTACTACTACTACTATAACATTCATTGGACTGAGAAGACAGCTAACTCGATGTATTCTGCCTGGCTTAAATTCCTAAATTTAAACTAGACAAGGGCCAGGGTAACATCCGCCCGGAAACAGGACTGGGCAGTAATATTGTCAATTTAACTGGCTCCCCATTATGTGAAGCAGAGCAGTCACTGCTCAATTTTGGTCTTACATTTGTCCCAACACCAAAACCTAAAACAGGTTTGGATGCTCTTTTAGATAATGGCTGTATGGAAACATCTGAATTTAGTCACCGTATTAAGTTAGCAGACTTCTTTCGTAACTCTAATAGTAACATTCCACCATTCATTGAAAAAACTGGCTGGGCACCAAACGTAAAAATCCTGGACCCAGCGATCGGTGAAAGCATAGAACTCTTTTCAGAACGTGTTAAAAATTCTAAATTCCCTAATGATCAACCAAATTTAACCTATGAGGAACGCCAGGCCTTAATTGAATTGTCTAAAAACAGCGAAATTGTCATCAAACCTGCAGATAAAGGGTCAGCGACTGTAATAATGCTTAAAGATAACTATAAACGTGAAGCACAACGACAACTTAGTAACCCAAAGCATTACCAGAAACTAAGCAAACCACTTTGGCAAAATAATTGCAGCAAATTTAATGAGATTCTTCAAAAATTGCTCGATAGCAAGAAGATCACCGAAAAGCAACATAAGTATCTCTTTGCTAAACTTGAGTCAAAACCACGGACTTTCTATCTTTTGCCAAAAATTCATAAACCCATAGATTCGTGGTTGGACACAATGTCACCGCCCGGGCGACCTATAATCTCTGATTGTGGCTCAGAATCCTACAGAATCAGTGAATACATCGATTACCATCTACAGCCAATAGCAAATAGACACCCCAGCTTCTTGAAAAACACAGAAGACTTCTTATCACAGGTCTCTGAGACCTGGATACCTCCAAATTCATTCTTGGTCACGCTTGACATCGATGCTATGTATACAAACATCGACATCGAGAAGGGTATAAATTCTATCCGTAGAGCATTCGTGAACTACCCAGACACCAACAGGCCAGACAGAGAAGTAATAGCTCTATTAGAGCTGAGTCTGAAAGGCAATGATTTTGAATTCGATGGCGAAATTTACCAACAAATTTGCGGCTGTGCGATGGGCAAGCGCTTTAGCCCATGTTTTGCCAATATTTACGTAGCAGAGTGGGAGGAGGAAGCGTTAGAAAAGTGTCCAAAACATCCCCTCATTTATCGCAGGTACCTTGATGACATTTTCATGATTTGGCAACACACAAAGGCAGAGTTTGATGAATTTTTCGAAATTCTGAACAATCACGATCCGAATATCAAATTAAAAGCAACCATTGACGAGATATCCGTAGATTTCCTGGATGTAACTGTATATAAAGGTCTAAAGTATGAAACAACTGGCTACTTAGACTACAAAGTGTATTTCAAACCAACCGATTCGCATCAGCTATTGCACAAAAAATCTTTCCATCCACCACATACTTTTAAAGGAATAGTTAAATCACAAATAATCCGTTTTCACAGGAATTCTAGTGATAGAAAAAATTTTGAAGAAGCGTGCTCTACCCTATTCAAAGCCCTCAAACCACGAGGTTACTCCTCACGATTCTTGCGCAAAATCAAATCTGAAACATTAGACGGCTTGGAATCCATTCCAGATAATGCCTCAAATCGTCGGCCTACCAAAATTTCTCACAATCGTCCTATTATAGGTGTAGGCGAATCTCGCAAATGCGGAAAGAAAAGGTGCAAGTTAGATGAATTTCTCCCAAACCAGAATACTTTCACGAGCTTTCAGAACAAAAGCAAGTTCCAACTTCAGTCTAATCTAGATTGTGACTCTGAAAATGTTATTTATCTAATTTCATGCAAATTGTGCCAAAAACAGTATGTCGGCGAAACCAAATGTCCATTAAGATGGCGGGCAACTCGACACCTCTCAGATATTAGGCTAGAGGAAGACACACATGTTTCCGAACATTTTAATCTTCCTGACCATTTAGTCCTTCGTGACTTTGAAATTATGCCGATTGAACAGCCACCCCTTTCAGATACGGCAGAAGAAACTGATAAACAAAGAAAACTTCGAGAATCGTTTTGGATTAAAGAACTCGAAACACAGTGGCCAAGGGGAATAAACTCGGACCCAGGCTTATCTGATCAACGTGACAAAATTCCATTCATTCTGACCTATAATCGGAAAAACGTTGAAATTTCCAAAATTTTGAAAGATGAGTATCAAAACCTACAGGAGAAACTGAAACAACCCTTTAACAAGCGACCAGTAATTGCGTTCAAGAAAAATCCGAATCTACGTGACATCTTGGTAAAAGCAAAACTCAAATAGCTATCCATAATATCCATCTCAATCATTCAACATTAACCCTTGCATGATGGTCAGCCAAAAACGGTCAATTTAGTGATCTTGGGCAATGTCCATTTGCCGGCGGGGATTGGAGTATTTTTGAAAATTTACCACTGTAATGACTGGCTCGGGAACCGAGACAGTCGTTCCAGTGGTGTATTCTCGGGAATGACCTTGTCTGTGCCTGCAAATGTACATTAAATAAGTAAGCGCATATTTGGATTTTACTGAACAAATTTAACCAGTAAAGGGTTAACATTAATGCCATATGGCTTTCCTCAAACAAAATGACAAATCTCAGGCAGTAGGATAAACCAAAATATCTTTGAATTTTTGAATTTTTTCAATTATTGAAGATTCTGAGCCAGTGCGTTGACAATATTGACTACTATTACTACCACTACTATTACTACTACTACTATTACTACTACTATTACTACTACTATTACTACTACTACTATTACTACTACTACTATTACTACTACTACTATTACTACTACTACTACTATTACTACTACTACTATTACTACTACTACTATTACTACTACTACTATTACTACTACTATTACTACTACTATTACTACTACTATTACTACTACTATTACTACTACTATTACTACTACTACTATTACTACTACTACTATTACTACTACTACTATTACTACTACTACTATTACTACTACTACTATTACTACTACTACTATTACTACTACTACTATTACTACTACTACTATTACTACTACTACTATTACTACTACTACTATTACTACTACTACTATTACTACTACTATTACTACTACTACTATTACTACTACTACTATTACTACTACTACTATTACTACTACTACTATTACTACTACTACTATTACTACTACTACTATTACTACTACTACTACTATTACTACCACTACTATTACTACCACTACTATTACTACTACTACTATTACTACTACTATTACTACTACTATTACTACTACTACTATTACTACTACTACTATTACTACTACTACTATTACTACTACTACTACTATTACTACTACTACTATTACTACTACTACTATTACTACTACTACTATTACTACTACTATTACTACTACTATTACTACTACTATTACTACTACTATTACTACTACTATTACTACTACTATTACTACTACTACTATTACTACTACTACTATTACTACTACTACTATTACTACTACTACTATTACTACTACTACTATTACTACTACTACTATTACTACTACTACTATTACTACTACTACTATTACTACTACTACTATTACTACTACTATTACTACTACTACTATTACTACTACTACTATTACTACTACTACTATTACTACTACTACTATTACTACTACTACTATTACTACTACTACTATTACTACTACTACTATTACTACTACTACTATTACTACTACTACTATTACTACTACTACTACTATTACTACCACTACTATTACTACTACTATTACTACTACTACTATTACTACTACTACTATTACTACTACTACTATTACTACTACTACTATTACTACTACTACTATTACTACTACTACTATTACTACTACTATTACTACTACTACTATTACTACTACTACTATTACTACTACTACTATTACTACTACTACTATTACTACTACTACTAT
>CM067373.1:174699211-174711419 GCA_034401795.1 Chaetoderma sp. LZ-2023a | reverse complement strand
ACGACACGACGATGTTTCCATTCTTCCTTCCTTCCCATCCCTCATTCCATCTCCACATCGGGATGGATGGATGGATCTTTCCCATCCATTCTTCCCTCCCTTCCATGGATGGGTGGATGAATGGATGGATGGTTTGATGTATGGGTGGGTGGATGGATGGATGGATCCTGCCCATCAATCATCCCCAATCCCCTTCCTTCCATGGGTGTGTGGGATGGATGGATGGTTGGTTGGTTGGATGGATGGATGGATGGATGGATGGATGGATGGATGGATGGTTGGTTGGTTGGTTGGTTGGTTGGTTGGTTGGATGGATGGATGGATGGATCCTTCCTCCCTCTCTCCGACTAGGCTCTATCCTTCCTTTATGCCCGTCCCCATCCCACCTCCCCATCCTTCCCGCCTCCCCATCCTTCCATGGATGGATGGGGGCGTGGGATGGATGGATGGTTGGATGGATGGATGGTTGGATGGATGGATGGATGGATCTGTCCATCTGCCTTGCCAGCCATCCGGCTCTCTGTGTGTCCGTCCAGCCACTCACTCACATAAAATTAAGGGAGCTGAATACTACTTTCTTTCTACATGTATGAACAAAGTTTAAATATTAACACTGCAGTGGCCTTTCCGGTGTGGTGAACAAAATTCTATAAAATGACAAAATATGTCCTCCAAACTTGATTAATTTTTTCGGCATCAAATGATCAAAAGGAATCAAAAGGCAAAATTGAGTGTCCCAACAAAAGCATATAACACCTTTGAATGATCGGTTCATGATCTCGTGAAGGAAACACTACTCACTTATCAATCCAATTCGGAAGAGTAAAATTTCACTAATCTGTGTGGAGTGAAACCAGTCCACTAATCATTGGCTTTATTAATGATGTTTGTGATAAACCCGAATCAAAGGAAATTCAAACCTTGCACAAAGTTCAATTGTTCAAATTAAACCATAGAGTAGTTTTTCAAAGGAGATTGAGTAATTCAGTAAACGTATATAAAGCTGTCTATACTGAAGGACTGACAGATTTGTCATACAGGCTACTGATGAAGCACATCCATGTGAAATGCATTTAGCCAATTGACGGTGTCCATAATTACTGTGAGTAACTTATAATATTGCGTATTGTATTGTTGTATTGTTAACCCTTGCATATGACATGTTAATTCTATAATTTGTCTTTCAGGTGTAAGTAATATATTGGTTCAATTTGTAGTTGATGTGAATGAATTTGTGTGCTTGAATTTGAGTTTGCCTGATCGAATCGTTCTTACCTGCTCAACTGCCTGTCTGATTGCTAGTTAGATTGAACGATTGTCTGTCTGAATGGCTATTGCGAGGAAGAATGGTCGTAGGAAGAATGGAGACGGTAAAGGGGGTTCATCTGCGCATGCGCGCCTGGTAAAGCTGTATTACCAAATAATTCAGTGCTTCCACCATATTGCTACGCTACGTAGGCATTTAGATGCCGAAACTCTCCCTGATGGGCTTAGCAGGAAGGTGGAAGAGCTGAATGGATTTTGTAAGCCAGCTATACCAAATGATGACATCTACTTTGCCATCTGGAATGTGAATTTTGAGTGGGCAAAATCTACCATTAAGGCCATGTTAAATCACTATAATGAACAACTTGGTAGTATTAGAACTGAAGTAGTCCTCACACAGGCAATGCCACATTTAGACCTAGGTCGTGCTAAATCCAATGCTATACGCTGGGCAAAAAACAATTATAATAGAAAGCTCGACATTAATGCGATTAGTTCTTTTTACGATTTTGTGCGACCGATAGATCCATCTCAGCAACCAATTCAAAATCTCGCACAAGCCACGCCTCTGGTCATGATACCAACTGTGGCCCCACAATCACAAATGAAAAAACGCCTCAGATCACCTGAAACTTCGCCGCCCGTCACAAAACGAGTAGACAATAAAACCTCTCCATTGCTACCATTAGATTCTGGCCCTAGAGATATGCTATTTGAAGCATCATTAATCCCACTACCTGACTCTCCACTAGGCAATCTAAATGACCCAAACGAATATCCGCCCTTGCCACAGAGGGAAAGGGTTAATGGTAGCAAATCTGGTCCACGGACTGGCGCTTCCCAGAAATCCCCCAAGAGCAGTCAACCATCGGGTCTCAAGACCCCATCCCCAACAGGGAAACTGCCACAGCCCAGCTTCTCTCCAACTCCAGGTCCAAGTAATGCACCGGAGGTGCGTCCTATTAAATTTGCAAATAGACCCCAACAACCCACCATGTTGGAGAGAAACATTTTTTGGAAATTTCGTCATGAAATCGAAAACAAAATTGACTGGCGACTACCTGTTCTCACGAACAAAGTACTCATCTTTGGAGCTTCGAACCTGAGTCGCATTAATGTTGAGCCCCACCCTGAAACGCAAGTTGCCTGCTACCCAGGAGCTAAATTGTGTCATGCTAGAGGACTAATTCAAAAGTACACTGGATCATTTAAACCAGAGAAAATAGTGATCAACATTGGCATTAATGATATGAATGAACCCATCTCTAGTTCAAAACATAGATTAATGCTGCTTCTCAGTGCGATTAAGTCCAAATTCCCAAAGACTGCGATTTACTTCGCAAAACTTAACTATTCAAGTCGGTTGACAGCTCAGCAGAAGTTGGCGATTCAGTCCATCAATTCGACGGCTGAATCATCAAAATCTGTGACTGTCATTCCTGCACTTAGACTCTCCGAATTTAATGTTGTTAAGGATAACATTCATTGGACTGAGAAGACAGCTAACTCGATGTATTCTGCCTGGCTTAAATTCCTAAATTTAAACTAGACAAGGGCCAGGGTAACATCCGCCCGGAAACAGGACTGGGCAGTAATATTGTCAATTTAACTGGCTCCCCATTATGTGAATCAGAGCAGTCACTGCTCAATTTTGGTCTTACATTTGTCCCAACACCAAAACCTAAAACAGGTTTGGATGCTCTTTTAGATAATGGCTGTATGGAAACATCTGAATTTAGTCACCGTATTAAGTTAGCAGACTTCTTTCGTAACTCTAATAGTAACATTCCACCATTCATTGAAAAAACTGGCTGGGCACCAAACGTAAAAATCCTGGACCCAGCGATCGGTGAAAGCATAGAACTCTTTTCAGAACGTGTTAAAAATTCTAAATTCCCTAATGATCAACCAAATTTACCCTATGAGGAACGCCAGGCCTTAATTGAATTGTCTAAAAACAGCGAAATTGTCATCAAACCTGCAGATAAAGGGTCAGCGACTGTAATAATGCTTAAAGATAACTATAAACGTGAAGCACAACGACAACTTAGTAACCCAAAGCATTACCAGAAACTAAGCAAACCACTTTGGCAAAATAATTGCAGCAAATTTAATGAGATTCTTCAAAAATTGCTCGATAGCAAGAAGATCACCGAAAAGCAACATAAGTATCTCTTTGCTAAACTTGAGTCAAAACCACGGACTTTCTATCTTTTGCCAAAAATTCATAAACCCATAGATTCGTGGTTGGACACAATGTCACCGCCCGGGCGACCTATAATCTCTGATTGTGGCTCAGAATCCTACAGAATCAGTGAATACATCGATTACCATCTACAGCCAATAGCAAATAGACACCCCAGCTTCTTGAAAAACACAGAAGACTTCTTATCACAGGTCTCTGAGACCTGGATACCTCCAAATTCATTCTTGGTCACGCTTGACATCGATGCTATGTATACAAACATTGACATCGAGAAGGGTATAAATTCTATCCGTAGAGCATTCGTGAACTACCCAGACACCAACAGGCCAGACAGAGAAGTAATAGCTCTATTAGAGCTGAGTCTGAAAGGCAATGATTTTGAATTCGATGGCGAAATTTACCAACAAATTTGCGGCTGTGCGATGGGCAAGCGCTTTAGCCCATGTTTTGCCAATATTTACGTAGCAGAGTGGGAGGAGGAAGCGTTAGAAAAGTGTCCAAAACATCCCCTCATTTATCGCAGGTACCTTGATGACATTTTCATGATTTGGCAACACACAAAGGCAGAGTTTGATGAATTTTTCGAAATTCTGAACAATCACGATCCGAATATCAAATTAAAAGCAACCATTGACGAGATGTCCGTAGATTTCCTGGATGTAACTGTATATAAAGGTCTAAAGTATGAAACAACTGGCTACTTAGACTACAAAGTGTATTTCAAACCAACCGATTCGCATCAGCTATTGCACAAAAAATCTTTCCATCCACCACATACTTTTAAAGGAATAGTTAAATCACAAATAATCCGTTTTCACAGGAATTCTAGTGATAGAAAAAATTTTGAAGAAGCGTGCTCTACCCTATTCAAAGCCCTCAAACCACGAGGTTACTCCTCACGATTCTTGCGCAAAATCAAATCTGAAACATTAGACGGCTTGGAATCCATTCCAGATAATGCCTCAAATCGTCGGCCTACCAAAATTTCTCACAATCGTCCTATTATAGGTGTAGGCGAATCTCGCAAATGCGGAAAGAAAAGGTGCAAGTTAGATGAATTTCTCCCAAACCAGAATACTTTCACGAGCTTTCAGAACAAAAGCAAGTTCCAACTTCAGTCTAATCTAGATTGTGACTCTGAAAATGTTATTTATCTAATTTCATGCAAATTGTGCCAAAAACAGTATGTCGGCGAAACCAAATGTCCATTAAGATGGCGGGCAACTCGACACCTCTCAGATATTAGGCTAGAGGAAGACACACATGTTTCCGAACATTTTAATCTTCCTGACCATTTAGTCCTTCGTGACTTTGAAATTATGCCGATTGAACAGCCACCCCTTTCAGATACGGCAGAAGAAACTGATAAACAAAGAAAACTTCGAGAATCGTTTTGGATTAAAGAACTCGAAACACAGTGGCCAAGGGGAATAAACTCGGACCCAGGCTTAGCTGATCAACGTGACAAAATTCCATTCATTCTGACCTATAATCGGAAAAACGTTGAAATTTCCAAAATTTTGAAAGATGAGTATCAAAACCTACAGGAGAAACTGAAACAACCCTTTAACAAGCGACCAGTAATTGCGTTCAAGAAAAATCCGAATCTACGTGACATCTTGGTAAAAGCAAAACTCAAATAGCTATCCATAATATCCATCTCAATCATTCAACATTAACCCTTGCATGATGGTCAGCCAAAAACGGTCAATTTAGTGATCTTGGGCAATGTCCATTTGCCGGCGGGGATTGGAGTATTTTTGAAAATTTACCACTGTAATGACTGGCTCGGGAACCGAGACAGTCGTTCCAGTGGTGTATTCTCGGGAATGACCTTGTCTGTGCCTGCAAATGTACATTAAATAAGTAAGCGCATATTTGGATTTTACTGAACAAATTTAACCAGTAAAGGGTTAACATTAATGCCATATGGCTTTCCTCAAACAAAATGACAAATCTCAGGCAGTAGGATAAACCAAAATATCTTAAATTTTTGAATTTTTTCAATTATTGAAGATTCTGAGCCAGTGCGTTGACAATATTGACTACATACTTGCGAGTGCCAGTTCTGTTATTTTACTGCCTTGTAAAAACATAACTTATATATCCGTCGACACCGTCAGGCAGTCTGTCGGTCTTTCAGTGGAGAGACTTATATACCAAATTCTACAATCATTCCCGGATTCACTCTCCTGCTTCTCCACTCATTCACTGGCCCACCCGCCTAACCATCCATCAGCTCCTGTCAATCCACCCATGCATTCACTGGTCTGGCTGTCACATGGTCCACTTGTCCGTCAGTCCGTTTGCCCATCCCTCCCGCTACTCTGCCGTCCCACTGCCCGTCTGTCCATCTCGAACTCCCACTCCTGCACCTTCTCCAGCCGATCCCCGCTCTATCCTTCTCTCCTACCCATCCGTCATCCGGCCTCTCATCCATCCATGGGGGTGGGGCGGGGTGTGTGTGTGTAATGTGAATGGTGTGTGCGTGCGTGCGTACATGCGTGCGTGCGTGTATACATGTGCCTACGTGTGTACATGTGTGTACGTGCGTACATGCGTGCGTGTGTAAATGTGGGTACGTGCATGCGGGCGCGTGTATGTGTGTGTGTGTGTGTGTGTGAGCGTGCGTGTGTGCGTGCGTGTGGGTGGATGGATGGTCCTCCCCCTCTATCCAGCCATGCCCACTCTGTTCTTCTTTCCTTCCCATCCCTCATTCCATCTCCACATCGGGATGGATGGATGGATCTTTCCCATCCCTCCTTCCCTCCCTTCCATGGATGGATGGATGAATGGATGGATGAATGGATGGATGGTTTGATGTATGGGTGGGTGGATGGTGGGATGGATGGATCCTGCCCATCAATCATCCCCAATCCCCTTCCTTCCATGGGTGTGTGGGATGGATGGATGGATGGATGGATGGATGGATGGATGATGGATGGATGGATGGATGGATGGATGGATGGATGGATGGATGGATGGATGGATGGATGGATGGATGGATGGATGGATGGATGGATGGATGGATGGATGGATGGATGGATGGATGGATGGATGGATAGTCCTCCCCGTCTATCCAGCCATGCCCACTCCATTCTTCCTTCCTTCCCATCCCTCATTCCATCTCCACATCGGGATGGATGGATGGATCTTTCCCATCCCTTCTTCCCTCCCTTCCATGGATGGGTGGATGAATGGATGGATGGTTTGATGTATGGGTGGGTGGATGGTGGGATGGATGGATGGATCCTGCCCATCAATCATCCCCAATCCCCTTCCTTCCATGGGTGTGTGGGATGGATGGATGGATGGTTGGTTGGATGGATGGATGGATGGATGGATGGATGGATGGATGGATGGATGGATGGATGGATGGATGGTTGGTTGGTTGGTTGGATG
Source organism: Chaetoderma sp. LZ-2023a (assembly GCA_034401795.1). NCBI lineage: Eukaryota > Metazoa > Mollusca > Caudofoveata > Chaetodermatida > Chaetodermatidae > Chaetoderma > Chaetoderma sp. LZ-2023a. The sequence continues at coordinate 174,704,545 of CM067373.1, read as the reverse complement.
GATGGATGGATGGATCCTTCCTCCCTCTCTCCGACTAGGCTCTATCCTTCCTTTATGCCCGTCCCCATCCCACCTCCCCATCCTTCCCGCCTCCCCATCCTTCCATGGATGGATGGGGGCGTGGGATGGATGGATGGTTGGATGTCTGGATGGATGGATGGTTGGATGGATGGATGGATGGATCTGTCCATCTGCCTTGCCAGCCATCCGGCTCTCTGTGTGTCCGTCCAGCCACTCACTCACATAAAATTAAGGGAGCTGAATACTACTTTCTTTCTACATGTATGAACAAAGTTTAAATATTAACACTGCAGTGGCCTTTCCGGTGTGGTGAACAAAATTCTATAAAATGACAAAATATGTCCTCCAAACTTGATTAATTTTTTCGGCATCAAATGATCAAAAGGAATCAAAAGGCAAAATTGAGTGTCCCAACAAAAGCATATAACACCTTTGAATGATCGGTTCATGATCTCGTGAAGGAAACACTACTCACTTATCAATCCAATTCGGAAGAGTAAAATTTCACTAATCTGTGTGGAGTGAAACCAGTCCACTAATCATTGGCTTTATTAATGATGTTTGTGATAAACCCGAATCAAAGGAAATTCAAACCTTGCACAAAGTTCAATTGTTCAAATTAAACCATAGAGTAGTTTTTCAAAGGAGATTGAGTAATTCAGTAAACGTATATAAAGCTGTCTATACTGAAGGACTGACAGATTTGTCATACAGGCTACTGATGAAGCACATCCATGTGAAATGCATTTAGCCAATTGACGGTGTCCATAATTACTGTGAGTAACTTATAATATTGCGTATTGTATTGTTGTATTGTTAACCCTTGCATATTACATGTTAATTCTATAATTTGTCTTTCAGGTGTAAGTAATATATTGGTTCAATTTGTAGTTGATGTGAATGAATTTGTGTGCTTGAATTTGAGTTTGCCTGATCGAATCGTTCTTACCTGCTCAACTGCCTGTCTGATTGCTAGTTAGATTGAACGATTGTCTGTCTGAATGGCTATTGCGAGGAAGAATGGTCGTAGGAAGAATGGAGACGGTAAAGGGGGTTCATCTGCGCATGCGCGCCTGGTAAAGCTGTATTACCAAATAATTCAGTGCTTCCACCATATTGCTACGCTACGTAGGCATTTAGATGCCGAAACTCTCCCTGATGGGCTTAGCAGGAAGGTGGAAGAGCTGAATGGATTTTGTAAGCCAGCTATACCAAATGATGACATCTACTTTGCCATCTGGAATGTGAATTTTGAGTGGGCAAAATCTACCATTAAGGCCATGTTAAATCACTATAATGAACAACTTGGTAGTATTAGAACTGAAGTAGTCCTCACACAGGCAATGCCACATTTAGACCTAGGTCGTGCTAAATCCAATGCTATACGCTGGGCAAAAAACAATTATAATAGAAAGCTCGACATTAATGCGATTAGTTCTTTTTACGATTTTGTGCGACCGATAGATCCATCTCAGCAACCAATTCAAAATCTCGCACAAGCCACGCCTCTGGTCATGATACCAACTGTGGCCCCACAATCACAAATGAAAAAACGCCTCAGATCACCTGAAACTTCGCCGCCCGTCACAAAACGAGTAGACAATAAAACCTCTCCATTGCTACCATTAGATTCTGGCCCTAGAGATATGCTATTTGAAGCATCATTAATCCCACTACCTGACTCTCCACTAGGCAATCTAAATGACCCAAACGAATATCCGCCCTTGCCACAGAGGGAAAGGGTTAATGGTAGCAAATCTGGTCCACGGACTGGCGCTTCCCAGAAATCCCCCAAGAGCAGTCAACCATCGGGTCTCAAGACCCCATCCCCAACAGGGAAACTGCCACAGCCCAGCTTCTCTCCAACTCCAGGTCCAAGTAATGCACCGGAGGTGCGTCCTATTAAATTTGCAAATAGACCCCAACAACCCACCATGTTGGAGAGAAACATTTTTTGGAAATTTCGTCATGAAATCGAAAACAAAATTGACTGGCGACTACCTGTTCTCACGAACAAAGTACTCATCTTTGGAGCTTCGAACCTGAGTCGCATTAATGTTGAGCCCCACCCTGAAACGCAAGTTGCCTGCTACCCAGGAGCTAAATTGTGTCATGCTAGAGGACTAATTCAAAAGTACACTGGATCATTTAAACCAGAGAAAATAGTGATCAACATTGGCATTAATGATATGAATGAACCCATCTCTAGTTCAAAACATAGATTAATGCTGCTTCTCAGTGCGATTAAGTCCAAATTCCCAAAGACTGCGATTTACTTCGCAAAACTTAACTATTCAAGTCGGTTGACAGCTCAGCAGAAGTTGGCGATTCAGTCCATCAATTCGACGGCTGAATCATCAAAATCTGTGACTGTCATTCCTGCACTTAGACTCTCCGAATTTAATGTTGTTAAGGATAACATTCATTGGACTGAGAAGACAGCTAACTCGATGTATTCTGCCTGGCTTAAATTCCTAAATTTAAACTAGACAAGGGCCAGGGTAACATCCGCCCGGAAACAGGACTGGGCAGTAATATTGTCAATTTAACTGGCTCCCCATTATGTGAATCAGAGCAGTCACTGCTCAATTTTGGTCTTACATTTGTCCCAACACCAAAACCTAAAACAGGTTTGGATGCTCTTTTAGATAATGGCTGTATGGAAACATCTGAATTTAGTCACCGTATTAAGTTAGCAGACTTCTTTCGTAACTCTAATAGTAACATTCCACCATTCATTGAAAAAACTGGCTGGGCACCAAACGTAAAAATCCTGGACCCAGCGATCGGTGAAAGCATAGAACTCTTTTCAGAACGTGTTAAAAATTCTAAATTCCCTAATGATCAACCAAATTTACCCTATGAGGAACGCCAGGCCTTAATTGAATTGTCTAAAAACAGCGAAATTGTCATCAAACCTGCAGATAAAGGGTCAGCGACTGTAATAATGCTTAAAGATAACTATAAACGTGAAGCACAACGACAACTTAGTAACCCAAAGCATTACCAGAAACTAAGCAAACCACTTTGGCAAAATAATTGCAGCAAATTTAATGAGATTCTTCAAAAATTGCTCGATAGCAAGAAGATCACCGAAAAGCAACATAAGTATCTCTTTGCTAAACTTGAGTCAAAACCACGGACTTTCTATCTTTTGCCAAAAATTCATAAACCCATAGATTCGTGGTTGGACACAATGTCACCGCCCGGGCGACCTATAATCTCTGATTGTGGCTCAGAATCCTACAGAATCAGTGAATACATCGATTACCATCTACAGCCAATAGCAAATAGACACCCCAGCTTCTTGAAAAACACAGAAGACTTCTTATCACAGGTCTCTGAGACCTGGATACCTCCAAATTCATTCTTGGTCACGCTTGACATCGATGCTATGTATACAAACATTGACATCGAGAAGGGTATAAATTCTATCCGTAGAGCATTCGTGAACTACCCAGACACCAACAGGCCAGACAGAGAAGTAATAGCTCTATTAGAGCTGAGTCTGAAAGGCAATGATTTTGAATTCGATGGCGAAATTTACCAACAAATTTGCGGCTGTGCGATGGGCAAGCGCTTTAGCCCATGTTTTGCCAATATTTACGTAGCAGAGTGGGAGGAGGAAGCGTTAGAAAAGTGTCCAAAACATCCCCTCATTTATCGCAGGTACCTTGATGACATTTTCATGATTTGGCAACACACAAAGGCAGAGTTTGATGAATTTTTCGAAATTCTGAACAATCACGATCCGAATATCAAATTAAAAGCAACCATTGACGAGATGTCCGTAGATTTCCTGGATGTAACTGTATATAAAGGTCTAAAGTATGAAACAACTGGCTACTTAGACTACAAAGTGTATTTCAAACCAACCGATTCGCATCAGCTATTGCACAAAAAATCTTTCCATCCACCACATACTTTTAAAGGAATAGTTAAATCACAAATAATCCGTTTTCACAGGAATTCTAGTGATAGAAAAAATTTTGAAGAAGCGTGCTCTACCCTATTCAAAGCCCTCAAACCACGAGGTTACTCCTCACGATTCTTGCGCAAAATCAAATCTGAAACATTAGACGGCTTGGAATCCATTCCAGATAATGCCTCAAATCGTTGGCCTACCAAAATTTCTCACAATCGTCCTATTATAGGTGTAGGCGAATCCCGCAAATGCGGAAAGAAAAGGTGCAAGTTAGATGAATTTCTCCCAAACCAGAATACTTTCACGAGCTTTCAGAACAAAAGCAAGTTCCAACTTCAGTCTAATCTAGATTGTGACTCTGAAAATGTTATTTATCTAATTTCATGCAAATTGTGCCAAAAACAGTATGTCGGCGAAACCAAATGTCCATTAAGATGGCGGGCAACTCGACACCTCTCAGATATTAGGCTAGAGGAAGACACACATGTTTCCGAACATTTTAATCTTCCTGACCATTTAGTCCTTCGTGACTTTGAAATTATGCCGATTGAACAGCCACCCCTTTCAGATACGGCAGAAGAAACTGATAAACAAAGAAAACTTCGAGAATCGTTTTGGATTAAAGAACTCGAAACACAGTGGCCAAGGGGAATAAACTCGGACCCAGGCTTAGCTGATCAACGTGACAAAATTCCATTCATTCTGACCTATAATCGGAAAAACGTTGAAATTTCCAAAATTTTGAAAGATGAGTATCAAAACCTACAGGAGAAACTGAAACAACCCTTTAACAAGCGACCAGTAATTGCGTTCAAGAAAAATCCGAATCTACGTGACATCTTGGTAAAAGCAAAACTCAAATAGCTATCCATAATATCCATCTCAATCATTCAACATTAACCCTTGCATGATGGTCAGCCAAAAACGGTCAATTTAGTGATCTTGGGCAATGTCCATTTGCCGGCGGGGATTGGAGTATTTTTGAAAATTTACCACTGTAATGACTGGCTCGGGAACCGAGACAGTCGTTCCAGTGGTGTATTCTCGGGAATGACCTTGTCAGTGCCTGCAAATGTACATTAAATAAGTAAGCGCATATTTGGATTTTACTGAACAAATTTAACCAGTAAAGGGTTAACATTAATGCCATATGGCTTTCCTCAAACAAAATGACAAATCTCAGGCAGTAGGATAAACCAAAATATCTATAAAATATATAAATTTTTGAATTTTTTCAATTATTGAAGATTCTGAGCCAGTGCGTTGACAATATTGACTACTATTACTACTACTACTATTACTACTACTACTATTACTACTACTACTACTATTACTACTACTACTATTACTACTACTACTATTACTACTACTACTATTACTACTACTAC
>CM067373.1:174621711-174696711 GCA_034401795.1 Chaetoderma sp. LZ-2023a | reverse complement strand
ACGCATCGTACTGGGCCGATGCTGGGCCGATACCGGGCCGATACTGAAAGTAAGATGCGTTATCTGGGTATAATACTCTTAAAACGTTAATGACTTAGCGTTAACACCATACAGCCTCAAATACCTAATATGGAACAAAAGACAAAAAGGCTAAACATTTTTACAATTAATTTTTATTAGCTTTATTTTGATATACAGCATGCCATGGATACCTGTAATTAAAATCACACGGCATTCGACCTTGACCTGATCTTTACATATAAAGCCCAAATCGAGTTCTCGCTTCTAGAATGTATTTAGGACGTAACCAAGGTATATACAACGTTTGTTGCGTTAGTCACTCGTGTCACGATTTCTTTCACTAAATCACTGGAATACAATGCCAATGGCCCACTTCTCTGAAAACGCATGTTTCTTGGCCGGTACCGAAGCTGTCCACTAAGCTTACCGGCCAATAACCCGCGTTATCATGGATTACCTGCGTTTGATATCCGCATTGGAAAGTTACCTTGAAATGACTAACGGTATATCTTGAATCTTTGATCAATAAGGTCCGCACCATTTTCGAAACATATGCCTAACAATACTCTCTCCTCAACCACATCCTTTGCTTCAGTAAGGGATTGGTCGATTAGTTTGTTTTCCCTATACCCAAATTACCAAATTACCGTATTACATCCAAGACGCAAACACCATTGCCCCCACAACTGGCTCACTGCCCATCATCCGCGGTTCATAGTTCCTCTATCACGTTGTTCATATTAACGCTTTCGTCCCCGAAATGTCAATTTACCAAATTTGTTTACGATTTACTATATTTTCTGCTAACTATTTAAAAAATAATTTGACTGGAAGCTGTTGCTGCCTATGTTGCTGTCAAATTATTTAAAAAATAGTCAACAGATTACCTGTAGGCCTATAAAGACATTGAAATTGGGTTTCTGGGAATTCGAGGTTCGAAGGGCCACTGCTTTCGTCTACAATTAATGAATTCCCCTCCGAAATCCTAGCTTGTCATAACCACCGGACAACTCAATTAGAAGATTTCTAGATTTTGTGTCATTTAGCATGAAAACTGTTTTAAATAGCAAACAGCTTTCAGCAATATTGTTTCCTAAAGGCCAATCAGTCTTTCTTCTATTTGGTTCCTAAAATTAGATTATTGGCATTGTACTGATATGGGTTAATTAAGCTTTATAATATGCATAATTTTCCCGAGATTTAGCTATTAATTTCCTGACATATGTTAGAAATGATGAGAATTATGATCTTGTCGTAGGTAAGCATTTGCTGAATTTTTGTAAAAAAGTTGAGTGACATTCTGAAAGTCGTTATGGCAGCAATAGATTCGATCGGCAAAATTTCTGCACCGTTTCCTTTTTAACGTCCTTTAACCTTGAGCCACTCAAGCTGGCCCAAAACTCGGTTTCTGACTAGATCGAGAAAGCTACATCCGCAGACCAAGACAAAGACAAAACTATTTTTGAAAATTTACCAATAGAATGACTGCTCGGTAACTGAGCATGCCATTCCAGTGATAAATCAAATTAATTAACAAATAGTCTTCTCTTGGTCTGAAAAACGGACATTTCGAAGAGCAAATGTAACTTTTCTTGAACAAATCTGAGGATTAGAGGGTTAAATCAAGAACGTATTAATGTCGGAAAGTAATGATTATTTCACCCTAAGTTAACTTACTGCCAGCTGTAAGCTACAAGACAATAATTTCAATCGGCAATATGACTGGATCGGCTGAATATTTTGAAAACTATTTGCCTGAGAGTTGTTGGTGGCATAGCCACCAACAACTTTCAGTCAAATTGTTTTCAAAATATTCAGCATATCCAGAGTTAAACTTTCATGGACAATGTCGTCTGCAGAAATTGAGCAGGCGGACAGTTAAATCTCCATCTCTACTCGGCAACGCAAGGTGCACCACCACCGGCGGCAGCTGGCGTACACCGCTTTTGATACAACAGACATCATTTGCCTGTAATTTCTAATATTTTGACAACAAACGATTTACAGCCTCTCTCCGTTGGCTGTTCGTCTCGTGAATTCTCGCGCCAGACCTGGTGGGGCAGGAGAGGCTATATATACACGGGGAAACTACTCCCCGGAGTGTCAGCTTCTACTCAGGCAGATGAGCACCTGGTTCAAGAGGCCAAGTGCAATGAAGGTTTGTTTCAAAAACAACTATTAAGCAAGCGCTTCGTAGAACGAATCCATATGCCCGGTGGCATTCTCAACTCTAGAATGTATGCTCGTTAGAGTCAATAGAAGTAGTCTACGAGGGTATCGTGTATAAATATCTTCAGAAATCGGCATCTTATAATGGCGCTGGTAAAATGCTTACTCTGATCCGACGTTCCATTTGGTTCCACACGGTTAGATAATCATAATCAAATTTCATCAATTTCGTAACCACATTTCACAGGGCAGTCTATAATGTTCGAAAGTGGCGTATTCGACTAGGAAATGGTATAACTAACTAACTATATAATTCGCCGGTTGAAAGTCAATACTAAGGAATAGACATGCTTAGGTCTTAGGTTAAGCCTACTTAGAATCGGGCGGAATGAGCGAATCGTCATGGCTCCGCGACTGCGGTGATCGCCCTCACCAGTAGCGCCGGAAAGAAATTTTGGTTGGGTTGGGGGACACGAATGTGTGTTGGGGGGGGGGGGGAGGGGCTCCGGGGACCCACGAAAAATTTTGAAAGCTAATTTTCTCTCAGATTGCCTCTCCTGCATTTCTGTATGTGAATATGAACTAAATCACATGCAGATGTCATTTTGTAGACCAAGAGAAGACCATTTTTGAGGAACTACAATAGGAATGACTGGCGCTGTTATCGAGGAAGACTAAATAAATATTAGGGGATTGAATATAGACATACTTCCTCAACGCCACGATGGGGGGGAAGGGCTGGGTGAGTGGAACATGTTTCCCTACCCTCCCAACCAGCGCATCCGGCGCCTATGGGCATTACGTTGTATGGTGATCTTAGAATCATATCAAGCTGGGCTATATTCGGACTCGCAGCTATGTGTTGTTGACTCAGTCCTTACTTACACGTCCTCTTTACTTGAGGTGGACGAGTTCCAAAGCGTAGCTTTAAAAGACAATGGTCTGACACTAACTAGCCATAGAGAGGTAACCTGCAGCAAATATCAAAATTAAAGTCACACATTCACACCAGAATGATTAAAATTAAATTGTTAAATTGCATATTTTTAGGGGTTAATTTGAAGGTAGAGAAACGAAATATATCTTAACATGGTGATTTCATTCCGTATAAATTAATAAAATATGTATTACTTATGAAGTTGAATTAGGGATATATGTCTCTAAATCAATTTCCAAATATGTCGCCAAGCAGCTGCGTGCTAACGCTGGTTTTTCATTGAATCGGCATAATCCTTGCAATGCAGATACAATTATTGACTACACACGGGTATACAGATAGACGTATGAATGGATGGATGGATGGATGTATGGATGGATGGATGGGTGAATTGATGGCTGGATGGATGGATGGATGGATGTATGGATGGATGAATGGATCGGTGGGTGGATGGATGGCCGGATAACGGATGGCGGATGATCGCTATAAATAATACAGAAAATGTATGTAATCAACTGTTTCTATATGTCTGTGAATAAACGGTAACAACCCATAATAGTTTATTCGTCGACCTTACAACAGTTGAATACCATTTACAGCATAATACACCCAATTTCCAAAACATACTGAACAAGTTTTGAGAAATTGCCCTCAGTGATTGCTAGGCTAACCGTATCCAATCGAATACGCAATTGATGGCAGTGGATTTTTGTCTGACATCGGGACAGTAAAAGTCATAGAGGAATGTAATGATCAATGCCTATTGGGCAGGTTGATCGATGATGGAACGGCTTTTAACAGCAAATCAAATCATCTGATGTTTTGGATAGCCCAGAACCAATATGGAGTGGAGGTGGAATGTTGGCATTAAATCGCCTTACCCCTCGTGTGTCAACGTAACCCTTTAATGGTCAAACTGACGGAAAGATAACTTTGCAGTGGTCTTCAGACATGGTTATTTGTAAGGTCTAAAGAGGACTGTTTTTTAATATTCACCATTAGAATGACTGGCTCGGTACCGAGCCAGTCATTCTAGTGGCAAATTTTCAAAATGACTCTTCTCTTGGTCTGCAGATACACACAGTTTAAATAAAAACTTTAATTTTCTTTACCATGACCCCTTTAGTGGTCAAACAGGCGAAAAAAATATTCAGTGGTAAATTTACAAAAACAGTCTTCTAAAATTAAAATATCTTGAAGTTTTGACCATCAAAATGTTTAATTAATATATCAAGCAGTATTTTGAGCGCTATGAGGCGCTGTTGACAAAAGCGGGCTTAAATGGACGCGAACCTCATTTCACATGTTGTTTTGCGCCGATAGATTATAGTCTAGCGATTCATTTTCAGTCACTTCCCAATATGTTCCGTTATATCTGTGTCTCCACTCCAGCTAACAATAGATTGCGCTGAACTGTGAATGGGCGTATATGTCAATGCGGACATCTTGTTATTCTGATTGGTTGAACAACAATTTAAGGCCTGAATATATTTACTCGATGGCATGATAAAAGCTAAAAATGTCATGCAATGTAAATATGTTTTTATTTCATGAATGGATTGGATAAAATGACATAAGATTTTCTTTAATTGTGAAACTATTAATATTATCGTGATACTTTTGTCGGAAAAACTCAGACAAGGCCAGATTTTCCATCATAGGACGTCGTAATAAACTAGGTGACGTGTAGGATGACCTCATAATCATAACGTCATAAATGATTCCAAATAGTCCGTCGTTATTACTTTTAATAGTCCGACACGTTGTACGAATTGTATGTATTTGCTATTTAATAACCATTCTGTTGTATATTTTGAAACTAATTTGACTGGACGCTGTTGCTGCCTATATGGCAGCAACAGTGCACAGTCAAATTCGTTTCAAAATATTTAACAGCTTAACTGTATAGTTTTCTGGAAATTGATGGTCAGGGAGATCAGGGATCGATCGATCACAACGCGAGCGAAGTGTGGGTGAAGCCTAGATAAAGATGAGCGGAGCACAGCTAAAACTGGAAAGGTAAATTGGTTTCGATCTTTCCCAAAAGCTCATGCATTGAAAAGGAGGTAGCATTGGTGACTCAGCTCCAGTACGATACTGTTAGTTTTGGCTAAGAGTCAGAGGATTATGCTAGTCACATGGGTCGGATATTGGGGTCAGGTAGGTTTTAGAGTTATTTGGATCAAGGTGACTGTCTGTTAATATTAGAAAGCGACCGCCGCCAGTCAGATTAGTTTGAAAATTTTCAACCTTTTTCCTGTATATTTAGCTTGAAATTTCAATTCTGGGAATTCTGGTTTCAAAGTTTCAAATCGATTCCTTCACGCGAACATAATGGGCGGGGCATAGCTAGAAATGGGCGTGGCTTGGCAAGAAAATGATAATTCTGTTGCAATTAAGCTCGTTGATCAAATTCATATTTGAAAAGAATTTTGTGAAAGAGATTAAAAATGTGAAATAAAATTCGATCTTCATTTGGGGGTATGTTTCAAAATAAGATGGATCTCATTGCTACAAGCCTGGAACACGCTCCTTGGCTTTTCTCCAATATCATCCAAACTTGTATACTTTATGTAAAGACACACAAGAGCAAAAATTAAAATGGGAACTTGAATTAAACCCTTTAATAGCTAAATTTGCTCAATAAATTAAAAATATCTTCTTATTGAATGCCCATTTGCAGACGAAGATAAGACTATTTTTGGAAATTTACCACTGGAATGACTGGCTCGGTTACCGAGCCAGTCATTCCAGTGGTAAATTTTCAAAAATGGCCTTCGCGTGTCCTGCAAAGGCCCTTCCATCAATACGGATTTGGCCGTCTTCGTCATGAAAGAGGTACTTTTGAGAGAAACATTTTTTTGGAAATAGGGGTACCATTTCACATAGCTATCAATTTTATGTTTTATGTTTACAGGTTAGGCTGGTTCAGTATTGGCTAAAGTTTGCAACATTTTTATTTTATCGTTGAAGCCTTTAATGGTCAAGTTTTGTCAGGAAAATCAAAATTTGCTTCTTTAAAAGATTATTCGTTTACAATCTATCACAGCAATGGCTGACGCTGTCATTGAGTCAGCCATTCAAGTTGTCAATCTAAAGAAAAAAATCGTATTCAGATATCTGGCAAATGGATATTGCTCAAGACCACTGGCGGGGCCACATTTGGTCAGCTGGATCAGTCATAGCGGATGGAGCTTATGCAATTCTATTGAAATCGAGCTCTAAGTTTTGGCACCTATCATAACTGTGTTTGTGTTACATATTGGATAAAATATGTAGCCATTTTTTATGACTTGAAATGCTGTTTTGAGGCCACGTCAAATAATATGTTCCACTGAGCATATGATAAATAAACTCGGATAAAGTACCATAACACAGAGGTAAACAACCATTCCTGTGTTCCGAATATGATTTTGTAGGATAAACGCATGCATGTGAACAGACCGATACAGTATAGCTCATAAATAAGTTAAAATGTTTCCAATCAAAAACAACAAATGATTCTATTTGACCAGTCTTTGACTCTTAACTAGTCCGACATGTTGTACGAATTGTATGTCTCTACTATTTAATAAACATGCTGTTGAATAATTTGACTGGACGCTGTTGCTGCCATAGGCCACAGCGCCCAGTCAAATTAGTACCAAAATATTCAACAGCTTATCTGTATAGTTTCTGGAAATTGATAGTCAAGGGAGTTCAGAGATCAATCGATCCCAACACGAGTGTGGTGTAGGCGGAGCTTAGATTGAGATGGGCGGGGCATAGCTAAAAGTGGAAAGGTCCATTGTATTGCTTTAGGCAGCAATGTCTTCCAGTCCAATTAGGTTCAAAATAATCAACAGAATATTCTCTACATCGTGTTCTTTTGGAATCATGTTGACTGATTTATGAGCTTATTATATCTATGTGTGCAACTTGGAGTTATGCAGGGTTTCACAAAATTAAGAAAAATAAATTTTTTGTGTGACTTTTGGGGTGTCTGTGCAAATGCACGTATTGCACTGCCTTACGTCGGCCCTGAGTCAGTAACGGTGCCTTTTCTTTTGCTTTGGAAACGTGTTAAGTTATTTCTAAGCTATACTGTACATAATAACCATCTATGCAAAAGGATGCTCAGTCATTTGCAATATTATCATCAGACACTTCATCATCCTGGACAGCTTCATCTGCAGAATTCTTACATTTTTTGTCCGTCTCGCACCTGCGTATTCCGATGCATAATATATTGCTCCTCTTCGTTAGAAGGATGATGTTGTAATACTTCTCGTACTGTGGCCATACTTGACAAGCTCCCTAATAGATGAATCCGGTTTCTTAGTCAATCATTTGACGTCAGAATCAACTACGTCACACGTATGGGGACGTTAAAATTAATTACGTCATGGATGATGTGATTTAGTCCGTCATAAACGCTTAATAGTCCTTCAAGTTGTACGAATTGTATGTCTTCACTATGCAATAAACACTAGACTGTTTAATATTTTAAAATACCAACAGTCAAATTAGTTTCCAAATATTCAACAGCTTATTTGTTTTCTGGAAATTGAGATTCAGAGAATGCTCGGTTAATCCCAACACGGACAAAGCGTGGGTGGAGCTTAGCTAGAGATGGGCGGGGCATAACCAAAACTGGATTTCTCCTTTGCTACTGATGCTGCTGGGTAGGGACATGTGGCTGGAATCTAATAAACATTATACAGTGCTCAAGCATAACACAATTGTTGAGTCCTGACCATGTCTAGTACGATCACATTGTACCGTACAATTGCTTCGGAACATCTCTCAGAAAATCAGGGATGTAGGAACGTACTTTAACCTGGGTGGTGGTGGGGCTAAACTGTCGGTGGTGTCGAAACCTAGGGGATTCTATATATACACTATGGGTGAGGAAAAGCCTGGATGGGATCCAGTTTTAGCTATGCCCTGCCCATCTCTAGGTAAGCTTCACCCACGCTATGCCCGTGTTGGGATCAATCGACTGCCGGACTCTCTGAATCTCACTTTAAAACTATACAAGTAAGCTGTTGAACATTTTGAACCTAACTTTGGCAGCAACAGCGCCCACTCAAATTAGTTTCAAAATATCCAACAGAATGTTTATGAGTCGTAAAGACATACAATTTGTACAACTTGGCGGACTATTAAGAGTTTGTGACGGCGTAAATCGTACCATTCATGACGTAATCGATCATGACGCCATCCTGCACATGACATAGATGATTATTACCTCATATGATTGATTGAGAAACTGGATTCATCAATTGAAATATGGAGGCACGTTGTCAAGTGAGATTTTGAAGTGGCGTGACGTAACCGTACGTTGTATTGCTCAGTAGCTGGCTGTAACGAGTTGTATTTTTCGTTGAGCTGAAAGTATCCGGTAACTGGCGATAAAGTTAGCTACAATTACACTGTAAATGTAACCGGTATTTCGGTTACATTTCATTTACCTCTCTGTTGAAAAATGCCCCCAAAATACGAACAGATGTCTGTAGATTAACATATTATAATACTTTGTAATTATCCTCTGTTGGCCCCTCTTGTAGCAACAGCGCCTAAAAGCACTCAAAATGAGACTCGTATCAATTAACCTTTTAATGGTCAAGATTTTTCAAGAAAACTATACTTTTTGCAGCCCAAGATTCTTTTTTTTTGAAAATTTGCTTCTGAAATTTTCTGCAAATGAACTTTTCTTCAAAACCGCCTACAGATGACGTTTTTGTCTGGGTTGACCATCAACCATCACTATGGATACTGGTAAAAAAAAAAAGGTTTTTTTACCCAATTTCCATTCGCAAGCCCAAGAGAAGAGCATTTTTGAAAATTTACTACTGAAATGACTGGCTCGGTTACCGAGCCAGCCATTTCCGTGGTAAATTTTCAAAAATAGCTTTCTCTTGAGATGCAAATGGCCATTTCTCAATACCACTGCAGACTGGGTTGACTATTAACGGCTTAAGCTCACACAAGAACGGTTAAATCATATGACGGATGTACAATATTCACAATAAAATGTCCGTGAGAAATCGGGTTTTAACTAGAGCACGAGGAAAAACATACACAATCAGGCCTATAGATTTAATATGGAAACAGCAATTGACTATCAACCCGGGTCAAAACTAATCATGTTCTTATTCGGTTTCCCAGCAAATTTAATCTCTCCAAGGATGATAAATAAATATTATTAATGGTAATGGATTTTTTTTAGAAAACTAATTTATTGTAACAGCCAGATAAGTTTGTTTTGTCCTGAGAACTGCTCCGTATATTTTGGTCAGTGTTGTTGCTTGTTGGTATTATGATGGTTTATTAATTTGCTTGCCAAACATTATTAAAACTTTGTCCTATTTTTTAAAATAATCATGCAATATTTGCATTTATATATTACGATGACTGGTGGACAACGTTATTCATAATAAAATACTCTGGCCTCTGTTGATACCAGACCGGCCAAGGGTCTCTAAATATACCTTGAAAGCGCGGGTTATCGGATCGTTACTGGACCAATATATTCTTGTCTGAAGTCGTCCAATGGAGGAATCAAGTTTTAGGTATGCCCCGACCATTTCTAAACTCCGCCCACACTTCGCCCGTGTTGGGATCGATCGATCACTGAACTCACTGACTTTCAATTTCCGGAAAACTATACAGGCAACCTGTTGCATATTTAGAAACTAATTTGACTGGGTGTTATTTTTGCCTATGACAGCAACAGCACCCAGTCAAATTAGTTTCTAAATATTCAACAGCATGTTTACTAAATAGTAAATACATACAATTCGTACAACAACTCTTAGTTGGTCATCAATGGCCCTTTCTATTTAGCTATGCCCCGCCCATATCTAGCTAAGCTCCACCCACACCTCGCCCGTGTTGGGATCGATCGATCTCTGAACTTCCTGACTATCAATTGAAAACTGTACGGGTAAGCTGTTGAACATTTTGAAACTAATTTGACTGGGTGCTGTTGCTGCCTATCGCCTACAGCAACAGCGCCCAATCAAATGAGTTTCAAAATATTCAACAGCATGTTTATTAAATAGTGGAGACATACAATTCGTACAACCTTTCGGACTATTAAGTGTTAAAGACAGACCAAATAGAATCATTTATGATGTAATGATTATGAAGACATCCTACACGCCGTTTAGCTGATTATGACGTCACATGACGTCAGACGATTGATGGATACTCTGGAAAGGTGCATGAATTAAGCGTTCACGTTGAATTTAGCTACGTTATTCATGACGCAATTGATAATGATGTCATTCTAAACGTCACGTAATGTATTATGGCGTCATATGATTGATGGATAAATCCTTCATTATCTTGACATATTTAAAATCGATTTGAACGCTTTCCGATTGAGATACCTCGTACACATTCTATTTGCTCGTGCAAGGATAAAGCTAAGCGCCACCCCCAAAGTTTACGGAAAAATATAATGCAGTACAATTCAGAAATAACTTTAATGTTTTCACAACAAAATTAAGTGTAGCCTACTGTTGAATATTTTGAACGTAATTGGATTGGAAGACATTGTAAGGCACCAATGTCTTCCAATACAATTAGTCACATGCTAAAATACACATTTCTTACTAACTAACATATTTTCGGATTCTTTATTGTTTTCAAAACATGACTTATTTCTGGATTGTACTGTAGTCTGTAGCTCGCAGAGCGAGGCACGAAATTGTATAATATGATAATCTAAATTACAAACCAACTACCCACCAGGGCCCACGTTCTCGAAGCTCTCATTATGTTAGCGATATCGTTACACCATACTAAAGCAATGGATGTAACGATATCGTTAGCTAGCGATAGCTTGGGAACATGGGCTCAGAACCGTTGTGTTGTAAACGGCATAAATGCTAAAAAATTATTTATTGTTTAGAGTCAAATATATTTAATAAAAGTAATTAAAAAAAGTAAATGCTTCCTCAATCCACTGCGGATAGGATCAGTAGTGAATGAGATAACGTGTTTATGGGCGTGGAAACCTATAATACTCTAATGTAATTTCTTTTCATCCAAAGCAGTCTGTGATGGATGCCCCTCTTAACCCGCCCAGACCCTCCTGAACCCATCCACTTATCAGTTCAACCCACCGTACCTCTTAATCTGACATGCATTTTTGATGGATGCTCTAAATACGAACTCGTTATCAGATCTATGAACGCAGATACGCTTCGCGCCGCTATACCCTAACGGCAGAAAACATCCAGCTTCCCTCCCTCAAAACAAACCCACGAAATGTCGTGCCATTTAACGCAGGTATCTTTGGCAGTTGGTGGAATTTGCTAAAAAGATGTGCTTTTCAAGAAATATTCCCGGAATTATGCCTACTCGAATGCTAACCCTTTTAAAACAAAAGGCCTGAATTCCGAAACAGCTTAATAAATATTGTGTTGAATATTTTGAAACTAGTTAGCCTGGGAGCTATTGCTGCCTATGGCTATCGTTTCAAAACTCTCAACAATATACGTGCATAGTTATCTGAAATTGAGATTTTACGAATTCAGGGCCCATCGGGTTAACCAAGCAAAGACTGGTGTACGTTGTACGCCGTCATCTCAATAGCGTGACCCCAATTACGCTTGCATAATTGTCCAAATGCACTGCTCAGTTCCATACGTCTCGGCTTGAGAATTGTAGCACATTATTTTGAAATCTTTTTGCTGTTGTTAACATAAAACAGCAACAGCTAGCAGCTACACCGTTTTCAAAATAATCACCGTGGTTCTTTGCACGAGTTTGGAGATTACCGAAAGTTCTGACATTTGCAAGTATAGCATTGAATGTGGACAAATATGTGTGACTCCATTAAACCGGATAACGGAGAAGTGATTTAAGTATCGTACGCTGCATATCGCTGCACATCCTTCCCGTTTTTTCGCTTAAGTGTGGGGTCTTATCGAGAAGAAGAAACGAGACGAAGGGAATTTTGTTGAAGATCAATCATTCATTCCATCGTTCGTTCGTTCGTTCGTTCGTTCGTTCGTTCGTTCGTTCGTTCGTTCGTTCGTTCGTTCGTTCGTTCGTTCGTTCGTTCGTTCGTTCGTTCGTTCGTTCGTTCGTTCGTTCGTTCGTTCGTTCGTTCGTTCGTTCGTTCGTTCGTTCGTTCGTTCGTTCGTTCGTTCGTTCGTTCGTTCGTTCGTTCGCTCGCTCGTTCGTTCGTTCGTTCGTTCGTTCGTTCGTTCGTTCGTTCGTTCGTTCGCTCGCTCGCTCGCTCGTTCGCTCGCTCGCTCGCTCGTTCGTTCGTTCGTTCGTTCGTTCGTTTGTTCGTTTGTCTAGCCGTCCGTCCGTCTGTCCGTCCGTTCATCCACCCACCCAACCATCCATCCACGCACCCACCAAAACCCAACCAACGCACCCACTCACCCAGCCATCCATCCACCCACCAATCCATCCAACCACCCATCCATCCACCCACCCATCCATCCGTCCATCCATCCACACAAATCTCACCCACCCACAATCTATCCGTCCATCCGTCCATCCACACAGTCACCCAACAATCCATCCATCCAGCTAACAACCCAAAACCCACCAAACCACCTACGCACAACCCACCACCCACCGACCCACCCACTCATCCATCCATCAATCCACCAATATCTATCCATTCATCCATCCAGCCAACCAGCCAAAACCAACCCACCCACCCACCCATCCATCCATCCGTACCTCGAGAAGTAGCAAATAAAGTACATAGCGAGCTAGCTGATAAGCGTATAATCAAATACGAAAACCATTGTAAATTCCAATCCGGTGCGAGAGACGGGTTTAAAAATATGACGCTACGTATATATAAACTTCCAGAAGAATAAGGTGAGCCAAACTTATTTCCGAAAACAGATAAAACCGACTATATTTTATTGATTGATGTTCCAGATGAACTTCTAGCGTATAGAAATACACCTTTCAATGCACTAAATAAACGTGTCAAGTTATAAACAGGTTGCAGGAACGATAAAGGCGAATATATTCCACATAAATGTCGAAACCATAGCTACGCTGGCGATGTACTGTACAACTGGGAAATAAACTTACGTTTCCAAAATATAAACAGAAACATGTTGTTACTACAATTTTGTAAGAAATGTTCTGTTGAATGTTGACTTCCTTAGGGCAGCAATGGCTTCCAATCAAATTAAGTCCAAAATATTCAACAGTACGTTTTATTTTGTTTTGGAAATATTTTACTAACACGTTTGTCCTGTACACGTTTGTTAAAATAGTGATACGAGCAACGAGATAGGATGCATAGTATAAAAATAGAATTATTTATAGGGCCTATATTTCTCTGTCTTCGACTTGGATGCATATTTTCATGTACCCTTGATTCAAGAGGCCGTATGGGCGTCCAAAGGACCATCTACACAAGAGGGTCATTAACTGCAGATGGCTCACGGTGAGTTTTTGCCCTATTATCAAGCATGGTGGGGTGGGGGCACCATTCCACGCAGAGGGTGTAACAGCCTCACCCCAGGAATTGTGTTTAATTTAGATGTTCTCAGAGTACACCTCTTGTATTTCTTAAGGTAATTCGAGGGCGCGCCTTTTGAAATCTGAGTTTAAACCAGCCCTTCTACGAATGAAAATTGAGGGACCAATTTCTACATATGTCTCGCCCCTTTCTAGCTAAGCTCCTCCTACTTTGTTTTTGAAGCCGAAACTTGAATTTCGAGAATCTCAAAATCAAGGTAACTATACAGGTAGTCGGTTGACTATTTTGAGACAAACATGATTGGGAACTGTTGCTGCCCATGGCTCTCAGTTTTCAGAGTTTCAAAACGACTCCGGTGCTCGTAAAAATGGGTGGTGCTTAGATAGATATGGGCGGGGCATAGACAAAAAATGGATTACCCAATTGTACATTCTCTAAGAAGAGATTTCCCGCATTATGTGTCAGTTAAAGGCAAATATTTTCTAGATAAATTATTTATCGCTGCAGGAACAACCCTACATCAACTATTGGGGGTGGGGCGCCAACACAAGCAGCCATTTTTCAAGAGGGGACACGTGCTCCATGGCACCACCTCACCTCAATATAGCTACGCCAGTAATGGATGTATCTGCTTTTATCTATGCCCAGCCTATCCCTAGCTAAGCGCCACCCATGCTCTGAGCATGCTGGGATCGATTTTTATAGTTTGAATCTTGAATTCAAAGAATCCCAATTGCATGGTAACTATACAAATAGCCTGTTGAATATTTTGAAACAATTTTGACTGGGGCTATTGCTGCCTATGGCAGAAACAGCGCCCAGCGAAATTAGTTTCAAAATATTCAACAGAATGCTTAGTAACATTTCTTGTGTCAACAGCGCCTCAAAACTCTCAAAGTGCTACTCATTTTAATAAATCTATAATGGTTAATTTCCATTCGCAGGCTGAGAGAAGACAATTGTTTTGTGACTTTTCTCACTTTATTATTTCAGATGGATTTTCCCATCTACTGCCGACAGCAGTTAGTATTTTCTTCAGCCCACAGCAGTTAGTGTTTTGTCCACCTTTAAAATTAAAAGATCCAGAAAATCATAATTTTTTGCTTACGCAGAGTCTATTTGTATATAAAAGACTTATTTAACATTGTCACTGGAATGACTGGCTCGGTAAATAGCCTCTTCTCATGCAAATGGAAATTCCTAGAGACCAATGCAGAGGCCGTTTTGCCGTGATGTCCTAGTCATTTGGCATATAGGGTTAAGCTGACACAAGACGGGTTAAATGGTAAAGACAGAGAATTCGTACAACTGACGAACTATTCACGGTTCATGACAGAGATAGATACATCATTCATTACGCGTTTTGCTAGTGACATCAACATATATATGACGTAATGGATTATGACGTTATATACTTGCCATACAGACCGGATTCATCCATCTTATCGAGTGCTCATATTATTCAAAGAATACACGACCCAAACGATTATAAGAATCAGATTTCTAAATGTTGTTATCATAATTTCACTTTTTGAATCTAACCACGCCTATGTTACAATATAATAGTTGCACACGAAATTTCATCAAGCTACTGGGCCTACTGCTAGAATAATCATGACGATCCCCATGCAGTAGTAGTAGTAGTAGTAGTAGTAGTAGTAGTAGTAGTAGTAGTAGTAGTAGTAGTAGTAGTAATAGTAGTAGTAGTAGTAATAGTAGCAGCAGCAGCAGCAGCAGCAGCAGCAGCAGCAGCAGCAGCAGCAGCAGCAGCAGCAGCAGCAGCAGCAGTAGTTCTTAATATTTTTAAGCATTAGTTCTATGAACTATGTCTTTGACGACGCACTAGCTCTAGGATATAGCTCAGTCATCATCTGGAATGTAGTTTTTACCGTTTCCAATTTTCTACCTGAGTGGGGTCCGAACCCTGCCAATTCTACGGCACCTTACGTCTAGTGTTTGCGAGGCGAGTCCTCTACCACTTGACCAGCATCCAGAGGATAAAAACTCCTCTTTCAACGGACCAGCTTTCAACCACCCGTCTCACAACCACATGAATGGACCGGAATTGATGGTGTACTTTCCAGATATTTTACTTTTACGCTTCTGAAATCTCTCCTGCTATATCACTACGCACTCGGAAGTAGTAGTAGTAGTAGTAGTAGTAGTAGTAGTAGTAGTAGTAGTAGTAGTAGTAGTAGTAGTAGTAGTAGTAGTAGCAGCAGCAGCAGCAGCAACAGTAGTAGTAGTAGTAGTAGTAGTAGTAGTAGTAGTAGTAGTAGTAGTAGTAGTAGTAGTAGTAGTAGTAGTAGTAGTAGTAGTGGTAGCAACAACAACAACAATGTCGTCGTCGACGGCGATGCCGACGAAGACGACGATAGCAGTGACATGTGCTTACCTTGTTCAAGCAATTCGCTTTACACCTGGCCTTGATAATAACTTCAGAATCGGCAGGGAACGCGCTAGAAACAGCTACTGTTGCAACGGCAGCGACAGCAACCGCAGCGACAACGAATATGACGTCACTTCCTAACATGGTTGCTCAGTAGCAACTTTAGGTCAGCGGCATACGACATCAGTGTGTCGCGGTAAAGATAATCAATCGTCTTGTGAATGAATTATTCCAGTATTTTGTATCCTTTTCGATGATGTCTACAGTTGAAGTATAGGATGTTAAATATTTCGTCGGTTGTAGTGGGCGGTCTGTCTTCCCCGTATTTTCCGGCTTGCTGAGTCGTAGTATACAGCTATATATTAACAGCACTTAGAAATCTAGTTTATAAATCTAAACTTAACGAACTGTCTGTCTCACAGCACGTCATCAACTCTATCAGTGATCTGTTAAATATATAATCACATAAAACGTTTCAACCTTTGAACGTGAAATATTGAATTGGCAACGTAGTTTACAATTTAATAAATATTATGTTGAATATTTTGAAACTAATTTGACTGGAAGCTGTTGCAACAGCTTCCAGCCAAATTAGATTCAAATTAATCAACGGCTTATCTGGAGAGATACTTTGAAATTGGGATTCTGAGAAATCAGCGTTAAAAGGGTTAATATTCTGTAGAAAATTCGGCAAAATGTTCTTGCAGTAACGATTCATTTCGGTTAATTTATTTTGAAAATAACCCACTGATGATAATCTCACACTCTGGCAATAACAACATCTATATTTTTCAATCTCTGACTTTATACTGACGTTAGTGAATTTGTATCATCATTATCATCGCCGCACACATCCGATAGATAAATGATAAATTATTGTATTTCCGTGATACGCTCACGTACACAGATCCTATCATAACATGTTTTCGTGGAGGAATGTACTGTACAGGTTTTCCATATGATAGCAGATAGTACATATCAGATGGACTATAAATCTCTCTCTCCCTCCCTACCTCTCCCCCCCCCCTTGTCATTATTCCCCCTCCCGCTTATATCACTCCCCTTCTGTCTCTCTCTCTTCCCCTCCCTCCCTCTCCCTCTCCCTCTCCCTCTCCCTCTCCCTCTCCCTCTCCCTCTCCCTCTCTCTCTCTCTCTCTCTCTCTCTCTCTCTCTCTCTCCCTCCCTCTATCTCCCCCTCTCTCACACACACACTATCGTTCCTCCTTCAACCTCCGCTTTCTCCCACACCCCTCTCTCTCCCTCTCTATCTCCATCTTTCTCCCCCTCTTTATCTCCCTCTCTCTCCCCTCTCTCTCTCCCTCTCTCCCAGCCCATCTCTTCTCTCTCCATATGTCTCCTCTCATCTCTCTCACTCCCATTCCCCCTCCTTCCTGCACTCCCTCCCTCCCTCTCGCTCTCACCTTCTCTCCGTCCAGCAGCCCCCTCTCTCTCCCTCTCCCCCTCTCTCTCTCTCTCTCTCTCTCGCTCTCTCTCTCTCTCTCTCGCTCTCTCTCTCTCTCGCTCTCTCTCTCTCGCTCTTTCTCTCGATCCCTATATCCCCTATTTCTCCATGGAGCCTCCATCCCTCCCTCTCTCCCCCTCTCCCTCTCTCCCTCTCTCCCCCTCTCCCTCCCCCCCCCCCTCTCTCTCTCTCACTCTTTCTCTCGATCCCTATATCCCCTATCTCTCCATCTCTCCATCTCTACGCTGTGTAGTGACCTTTTCATATATTCTTAGAAAAATAATTTTCAAGATTTTTCCTTAATTTATATTTTATTAAATCTAAAAATCTCGCTTCAGGTGGTCTAGTATTTATATGTTAAAAGTAAAAAACAATGTTAAATCAATCAAAAATACTTTGACAGATAGTCTTTGCTTCCTTAGACAGCAACTTATTTCAGCAAAATTATTTAAAAATTAATCGCTAACAGTTGATTCTATCTGGTAATAAATATCATATACGTGATCAAAGAACAACAAGGGTTCATTATATTGAACTCGCAGAATTGATTTTCTATCACGCCTATGTGTAGAAATAAGCTCCAATTTAGGATTTGTACGTCGAGTTAAAAAAAAATTACATAATTTGGAAAGCATACAGAATTTGCCAGACAGAGATAGAAACATTTGAATTAATGATTTTTTTAAAGAATTACGAAATATATTCATACAGAGAAACAAGCTTGCACTTTCTAAAAATTAATCAAACCTACATACAACACAAAATTCAATAACACATCGTTAACGCGTCTTTAAAATCAACGCATAACTATTACAGACTGTAAGTTGCATCGACCCTTTCATGACGAAATTGGCGAAAAGCCTACTTATGCAGTGGTCTTGAAGATTGTCCATTTGCAGGCCTTAAGAAGATGGTTTTTGAAATTTTATCACTGGAATGACTGGCTCGATAAACCAGCCAGTCATTCCAGTGGTAATTTTTCAAAAATCGTCTTCTTTTGGTCTGCAAATGGACTTTCAAATAGGAAATATTTAAATTTTCTTGATAAAAATTTAGTCATTAAAGGTTATACTATGTCACGTATTATAAATGCTTAAAGTTTTTACGCACAGTATCTAAATTTCAAACCGATATATTAGACGAGAACTGGTTTTCCGGAAACTATTGCTGCTTTAAACTGCAACGTGTTCCATGCAAATGAATAGTTAAACGGTATAAACAGACTATTATGTGATAATTGGACTAAAGGCGGTACCTTTTCAGACACTTTTTATTAATTTTTTCAGCAAGCTTTCGCGCAGAAATTCTCTTCATCAGGAACTGATGAATAGCATTTAAGTGCGAAACCGTGTTGAAAAAATCAATATACCTTGTCTTCGAAGGTACCGTGACTTTTAACCAACAACAAATTATTACATCGTACAGAATTTCCCGTATCCGTTCCTGACCCGTTAGAGAGTAAAGTTAAGATTGTTTATTTAAATCGCACACAAAACGAAGAATTTCGGAACGTATTTCCTTCGATATCCGCGGTAGACTGATTTAAAAACGGCGCTGCTATAGGGATTCCTGCGAGACTTTGTTAGCTTCTTCATTGGTGTGTATACGCGCTTCCAAATGAGTAGTACACCTTTCCATTGGCTTCTTACTCAGGCGCTATCAGGGAACGCTGAAAGAGAGGAACAGAGAATCTGATATATAGGTGGGTTATCTCGTAGCCAGAATCGATGGTTTGGCTGATAGTACGATCATGTGCGTGCGTGCGTTCGTGCGTGAGTTTGTGAGTGTGTGTGTGCATGCGTGATTACGTGAAAGCGTGCGTACGTAGGCACGTTCGTGCGGCGCGTGAATGTGTACGTGCATACGTGCGTGTGCGTTTATGCGTGCGTGCATGTGCGCGTTTGTGCGTGCATGCGTGCGTGCGTGCATGCGTGCCTGTGTGAGTGAGTGAGTGCGTGTGTGCGCGCGCGTGCGTTCGTACGTGCGTGTGTCCGTGCGTACGCGAAGTGACTGATTGCGAGGTATCGGTACAGGATTTACATCATCATAAAAACCTGTCTGCAAAATCAATGCTTGACTGATGGTGGCTGATGTTGGCATCTGCGTGCGTGTTTGTGGTTGCTTGGGTGGGTGGCTTGGGTGGCGTTGCGATGCGTATCGCAGTACACCTTCGTTTAGACCGATGGATGCTGCTGGTGATAGACGCTCATCACTACACGGGCTTGTGGCGGGTGGGGTCTAGGCGGCGGAGGGGGTTTGAATGGATGGATAGATGGACTGTTGTGATACTGACAGTGCCAGTGTTAGATAACGGAGATAACCTCACCAAAGAAAACACGCAGGCCAGGAAATGTTTCTATTATTGGAGAAGAAAGTGCTCCATTATATATGGACGCGGTACCCCGAATTAACAGCATAACCCTCAAATTTGTTCAAGAAAATTTCATTTTTTAAAACCATAAATGTCAATTTGTAGTAACAAGATTATTTTTTTTTGAGAATTTACCACTGGATTGACTGGCTCTGTTATCGAGCCAGTCATTCCAGTGGTAAATTATCAAAAAATTGTTCTCTTGGTCTGCAAATGGTCATTTCTCAAGACTACTAGAGAAGCTGTTTTTGGACAACTTGAGTGTTAAAGGGTTAACTGTTCTTGGGTCAGTGTTTGTTTAGGAAGACATCCAGAATGGAAAGGAGTCTTATCTCATATAGGCGGTATAACTAAAGCACCGTTTATCAAGTTTCACCATACATTCCCAGACGTCTGGTTTGAAACTTTGATCAGCGATTCCTGAAAGTTGCTGAAGATAATTTAGGCAACCACGCTGCTGCTGCCGCTGCTGCTGCTGCCGCGACTGCGGCTGCTGCTGTTGCTGCTGCTGCTGTTGGGCTTCTGTTGTTGTTGCAATTACGGGCATTCTCATTCATGATCGTGGTCGTAAAAGACGATGACTATGCTGCTGCAGCTGCTGTCACCGATCATTGATGTCGAGGATGACGGTGGCGGTGATGTCGACAACGACGTCGATGTCGACAATGACGTTTTTGTCTAGAATATCAAATTTCTGCAGACAATCACCTGGACGATGTTGACCAGAATGTTGCCACGGATGTGGTCACATATGTGCCCGCAAATGTGGCAGCAACTGGGCCGTGTATGTGGCCGCGCATGTTGCCATGTATGTTGCCACGTATGCTGTTGTTGCCACAAATGTTGTTGTTGCAACGGATGTTGTTGTTGCTACTGCGGTTGTTGCTGCTACTACTGTCGTCGTCGTCGTCATCGTCGTTGTGGATGATGATGATGATGTTGTTGTTGTTGGTCATTATGTTGTTGTTGTTGTTGTTGTTGGTGGTGGTGGTGGTGGTGGCGGTGATGGGGGTGGTGGTGATGGTGGTGGTGGTGGTGATGGTGGTGGTGGTGATGGTGACGTTGTTGTTGTTGTTGATGCTGCTGTTGTTGTTGTTCGTAATGCGCGCTAGTAGGAGGAGTACCGGTAACAGGATGTCATTATCCGCAATGGCTTGACTATACTTACCTCTCAGTGTGCACTTTGTATATATAACACCTACACTTTAGCACTGTAGGCCTACGCGCTACGCACAAAACAAGTAGGCCTATGCAGTCTAAACAATATTTGGAACATGCACTTCTTTGAAGATAAATGCGAAAACGTCTGATAACTTTCTCTGAGCGCATTAGAACAGGTAAAAACGTTCATATAGCTTTATCCACAATTAAACACATACTCCTAACTATTCAGTTCTTCAGATCACATATGCGTACACGCAATCATTAACCCTCTCGACCCGAGCAGTCATTTACATTTTAATAAATACTTCCCCGGATATTTTGAAAGCAATTTGACTGGAATCTGTTGCTGGCAGAAACGGATTCCTGTCAATTTGGTGTCAAAATACTCAACAACTTACCAGTATAGTTACCTTGAAATTGAGATTCTGAGAATTCAGGAGTCAAATGGTAAATAATGTTTCGTTCTCTGTAATCAAGTCGGTCATTCGGTTGGTCAGCGCTACCCGTAAGCTTGTCCAGTCGCGTTCAATTATTGTCTCAAACGTCTGTCCGAACAATTATTGTACAGTTCCAGTCCGGACTGTGGCACCGAGTCCACCTCCCTTTCGCAAACACAGCGTGGCGATTCCTTTAAAAGACCACTAGTCGCGGTCATATGGCTCTTTCTGAACGCAACCGAGTTCATAATCTAACCCCTTCACCGACAAATCCCCGAATAAAGTAAATTCTTTACTTATTCTTTTGAATATTTTGAAATTAATATGACTGGAAGACGTTGCTGCCCGAGGCAGCAACGGCTTCCAGTCTATTTAATTTCAAAATATTCAACGGTTTTCCTGTATTGTAGAGTTGAAAATGAGATATTTGGGAATTCATCCACGAAAGGGTTAAAGAGACTACAGTACAGCTCTGAAATAACTTGTTTTCAAAATAAAGTAAAACGTACTATTGAATATTTTGAAGATAAATGGATTGGAAGACATTACTGCCAAAGGCAGCAAGGTCTTCCGATCCAATTATGTTCAAAATGTTCAACAGAACATCTCTTACTAACTAATTAACGTGTTTGTGGTTTTTGTTTTAGAATCAGTCTAACTTATTTATAAGCTGTACTGTATCTCGTGTATAGAGAACCCATTTTGTTATTCTGGTAGGTGGTCGCGTGGGGCAGGGGTTTTCACGTACCTTGAGGGTGATTGTTGAGCTAAGGGTGGGTGAGTGATTGAGTGCCCGGTTTGACATGATGTCGACGGAAAGAAGGAACGTTCAGAAATCTGTCAATGTGATACTGAATATGTAAGCGACTCTATGTTTGCGATATTAATTAGTGATCACTTCGCAAATGATTTTGCCGAAGGCTGCTGCTGTCTATGTCAGCAACAGCTTTCAGCAACTTCATTTACGGATTAACCACTGGCCATCCTTAGGTTCATTATATAGTTCAACATTCGTTATAGGGTTAATTAGAGGAGCTTGTCAAAACAGCCTGGACTACAGTGGTCAGTTTGTTAGTTACCACAACTCGAGTGGTCGTCACTCCGGGCAAAATTCTCTCACGTCGTCGGACAAAAACTGCGCTCGTTTGTACAAATATAATATAGGGTCCACTGGGCGTCATGGCCGTACCTTACGAAAGGCCATAAGACTCATTTGAAATTCAAAATTTAAAATTCAAAATTCGAAATTCAAAACTCGACTTCGAAATTCAAACCTCTACTTCGAAATTCAAATCAGCCAATCACGAGCAATTTTACATTTATGTAAATTTATGCTAGCCAATCGGATTTCTAGGTCACGCTAGGGTACGTTTATACTAGCTTAAGTTTCTGCTAAACGTCCGCACGTTTGAAACAATCGTGGCGTCGATGAAGATTTCTGTTTCGGAAAGAGATGGAGTCATGTGCACTCTTCGTGGAGGCAACTTTATCGCGTGAGCAACTCGGCTATTGCTGATGCTGATATGTGTTGGCCTATATACATATTGCCTATATACCTACTTCGTAGGTAGTTAATGTCAGGATATAGGTCACACTTGCGCAAGGATACCTCTATTGCTGAGGCATTGCGTCCTGGGTCTAAAAATAACATCCTGGCCTGTTTGTTAAGAGGAAACTTAATGCGTACGAATGTATACATCTGTGGATCGAAATCTAGACATAATAACACTAATTAATACCGTCGCCCCTTGTTCTAAAATTAGGGGACGCTCCTCTACTCGGACAACCCAATAGTCCGACAATCTTACCCACTAGACCGCCAGCTAAACAGTCCGACAATTATAGCCAGTTAGTCAGACAAACCAGCAGAAGGCGCTCACACGCACGCCTACCCAACTCACCCGCCATTCATCATCATCATCGTCGCTACCAGAACCAGTAGCAGCAGCAGCACGACCACTCCCACCACTCCCACCACAACCACCACCGCCACAAGCAGCAGTACCCCACCACCACCGTCATTGTAGCCGCCACTTCTCTCGATCAAAACGAGCAAGAATATAATCCACATACACATTTCGACACAAAATGGCGGTTTATCTCTGCATGACCTAGAAATCTGATTGGCTAGCATAAATTTACATAATTGTAGGATGGTTCGTAATTGGCTGATTTAAGATTTGAATTTCGAAGTCGAGTTCTGAATTTTGAAGCCGAGTTTTGAACTTCGAAGTCGAGTTTTGAATTTCGAAGTCGAGTTTTGAATTTCGAAGTCGTGTTTTGAATTTCGAAGTTTGAATCTTGAATTTCGAAGTTTGAACTTTGAATTTTGAATTACGAATGAGCCTTCTGGGCTTTCGTAGTATCTAGACCCCACCCAACTTAAATACCACACCGATTACGTATTGGTCGTGTCAGCGTCGATTTCATCCTTACCTATTTAAACCTTGAAATTCAAGTGTTCCAATACACCTTTCCCACATTAACATCATTACGCCGGGATTCCCCTAAATCAGCGCCCAAAAGCACAAAAACCGACAACACACAGCTGACCCGCATTAAGTTACAATTGCACCAAATTACACCGCAATTTAGACCGTTCCTATGATAAACTAAAATCACAATAATATTTAAGTCATTGGAAAGCGTTTTCAATTGCCTACACATTAATGCATTATTTTTATATTAAAAAAAAAATCTAATACAGAATCGTATAGAAAATTGGCGTAGCTTTCCAATGATGTATGATTGCCTTACTATTATGATCTCAGTTCGTCATATAAATAGGCTGGATGCCAATGTGAAAAAAGAGTACTTTTGATAAACCAAAGTGTTAAAAGCTGACAGCTATGTGGAAATGTTTATTTACACATTACTGACTAAATAAACCCTGTTATCATTGTGAGAAATGCCTTTGATGGGTCACATGGCCAACCTAATAAATAGCCCCGGGTAATTTTAGAAAGTTTAATATAAAGTAAAGATAAATTATTTTTATGTATTTTATATACCTGTGGGGAGCAGATGTTGATTGGAACAAATGTTTCATATACCAGGAATATAAGCAATCAGGTAAAGCAAAGAAGGAAGTCGGGTTATCAATTGCCACAGAAGAAGGCATTAAATGATTCAAGGAGTGTGCTTCTGATAGAAGGAAATTTCATGATGTTAATTATATTAATGGCATTGATCGCTAGATGCAAATGCCAGAGAAGTTTCACAAGTGAATTTGCAATGGCATAGAACATATTATGGAAATTTTACCAACCGCACAAATATCAACCACCTGAAGAGGCGCTTTGACAGAACTTTCTCTGCTTCAGCTTCGCAAGCAAATGAAAATGAACAGTCTGTTCGTTCTTCAAGGCAGTCAAGCACGAATGGACTGAAAAAATGCTTATTCTGTCAAGAAAACATTCCCAATGATAAACTTAAACAATTTTTGAGCGTTTTAAAACATCACAGAAGATGCTAGAGCTTGCTAAATTAGAGGCCACATCGAGGTGTAGATTAGCAGGAGTCATTGACGTGATAGCAGCTGAGGGGAAATAACACATCAAATGCTATGTACAAGGTGTAAGACGGTACAATAGCAACAGCAAGGGTCAGGAACAAGAAGTTAAGACCCCCACAAGAAATATGTTTTAGTAATATGATGGATGGACTTAGACTGGGACTTGTAAAGGCAGCGATATATTCATTGTCTACTTTGTGGGCAGGGTATTCAGAATTGTTAGCATTAGACTTTGACATGGACGCTGGAATATACCACAGCAACAAACTTAAAGACAAACTTCAAATGTATTTGGGTGGCAATGTTGGCTTTGTAAGACCACTCAATCCACTATTGATTTATCCAGCCATCTCAACAGGTCATGCTATATGAGAATTGAAAGTGACAGCTGAAGTGAAAATATGATAGCCCATGCAACCTATGACTCAGGTGACATTGACTCTTTCGAGTTGCAGTGAATGTGCATGTTGATATTCAGGCCACACACAGTCATGATTATGTAGGCGGAATTAATACTGGCCAGTCAGAAAAGATTGTACCAGAAAGCCTGTTTCTGTTATTGCAGCCTTTATGTAAAGGAAATATTAGTGAAAAAGAGGAGAACTGCATAACTGAAAATGAAACAGTCTTTAAGTCACGTCTTCTTAGCATTGCTCAAAACATCATTTTCTTGCATCAGGTGGTCGCAAGCAAATTCCTAAACACATTGGCATTGGAGTAACTGTGCATCAAGCAACTCGGGCAAAAGCTTTGGTTTGGCTGCGCCATGATGCAGGACATTGCATAAGTTATGAGTCGGTGCTATGCATTGATACAGTCATTGCCAATGATGCTGTCTCTCGGTACCTAGAAAAGGGAAAAGTTGTAATTCCACGGAATCTCAGTGGTTCAACATTGCTTGGCTATGTAAGATATGCAAATGATAACATTGATGTTAATGAGGAAATGCTCGATGGCAAGGGAACGTTTCATGCATCACAAACTGTAGCATTCAGAAGAGACCTTCAAGCACACAGCACGAGCAACAGGAGAGAGTCCCAATCAAACCAGCACATGCTCGTTCTTTACACGTTCCCACTGACTTTAATGAAATTAAAGACTCTTACATGGGTACAAAGAAACCAAAGCCACCTTTCAAAAATGATGTAACAGTGCAGTGCATCAAGCCAGACAAAGGTGCAATGGCAGCAGCACAAGTATCTGATATGGTTTGGATCTTATCCAGGCTGCAGAATCATGTTGATAAGCATGTTCCTAACTGGAGTGGTTAAAACCAACTTGTCTCACACGCCAATCATTCAAAAACTATTATTGGGCATCTTCCGATCAAAAATACCCAGCTCATGATTTTGATAATAAATGCGCTGTCATGAATCAGTGTGCTGCAAAGACTGAAAAACTTGGTCAGACATATTTCGTCATAACCTTTGATGAAACACACTACTGACAATGGACCTTTCCGGGCTTAGCTATGCCCCGCCCTTCTCTAGCTAAGCTCCACCTCGCTCGTGTTGGGATCGATCGATCTCTGCACACACTGACTATCAATTTCCAAAAAACTACACAGGTAAGCTGTTGAATATTTTGAAACTAATTTGACTGGGTGCTGTTGCTGCTGTTTATTAAATAGCAAAGAATTACAAAGACATACAACCTATATGGAACCCTTTGTGATGTAACGATTGTGAAGTCATCATACACGCGCTGAGCTGATTATGACGTCATACGAGGTCGGATGATAGATGGATACTCTGGAAAGGTGAATTGGAAGAACTTCACAAGTCTTGCAGAAAATAAGACCAACATTGAGCAGTTCCATTCTAAGGAACTATGTGCACATCCGCTTGATAATGCCAGGGAGTTTGTATTAAGTGGTGGATTTGAGGATAGTGACAAAATATATTCATCAGTGGACAGTGATGTGTCTCTTCTATCCTCCATACATGAGGAGGCAGATACAGGGATAGTCCTGCACACTGTTCATGACCATGCTGCAGGGTATGAACGAGCTATTGTGCATGGTCAGGGTACTTATGTATTTGTTCTTTTAGTTGCATTCTACCCACACCTGAGCAGAGAGGTGTGGATAAAAAAACAGGCACATCAGCAAAGAGAAAATACATAGCTGTTCACTAGATTGATTGCACAGATAATGTTTGAGAAAGTCTTCTAGTATTTCATGCAATTATGGGATGTGATTCCACTAGTCAGTTTAGTTCAATTGGAAAGAAAGAAAACAGTGTGGAAAGTATTCCACAATAATCCTGTATTCCTACATAAATTTAGAGAAGATGTGACTCACAAACCAGAGGTGATGTTCAAAGCTGAATTTTATGCTTGCCACCAAGATTGTTCGAACAAAACTGTCATAACAATGCATGCAGTGCGCTATGCCCTCCTTTTTGGATAACCTCCCCCCTACACAGGATGCATTGATCCAGCATCTGAAACGGGATTACTTGTATGGCGACATTCTCTTGTTCCAAAGTCAGAGTTCCCATTACCTACACGATGTGGTTGAACAATAGAGAATAACTCACTCACACACCCTACCACTCCCCCACCCTTGCTATTTACAAAGAACCAGTTCTCGTAAGCTGTATACAACTGATTACACGTTGCTGCACCCAGTCAGGCTGTAAATGCCAGAAATGTATATGCACAAAAAGTGGTCTGCGCCGCACTATGTTATGAAAATGTTTGGGAAGTGACTGGTGCAGGCATAAAAAAACCCAGGGATCCAGACCGTGATCAAGACTGACACTAAACGTGTCCAAACGTAATTGTCTTATATGATTACACCGAATTGCTCTTTGTTCATTAAAACATGGCTTTATAAATGAGAGGATAAATGTTATTTAATTGTCATTGTTTTATCTTCTAGGAAAATGCATATAAATGTCTCATTTTACCGTATAATATTAAGTAAAATTTTTATACTTTCAAGTCAATTTAACCCTTGAAATGAGCAAGTTTAGCATTAGAATGATTTCAGGTGATAATTAGAAGTCTGTGCTATTTAAGAATGAAAAAACCCCAACCACTTTGCCTCATTTGACTCCAATTTGACCAATTTAAAGCCGTAGGGTGATTTGTCAAGTTGACAACGGGGGTAATTTTAGAGATGAACATCTAAACTACCAAACTGGACCTATTGTTTGCTTTTAGCAGACGGGCATATCAAAACTTTTTTCTAATAATTGGTCTCCAGTCTAAAACTTCCTAAGGTGCGTTGTATCTGATTCTAATAGTAAAGTAATGCTGTTTGCGCGTTGGCTATCACGTTTACCAACTAGAAGTGGCACACGCAATGCATTCTGGAAAGGTACTTTCCCAAAGTAAGCTAATGTGGGAAAGGTCTATTTCAACACAACTAAAGGTCTACGCAGAAGTTTTTGAATATTTTGAAACTCATTTGTCTGTTCCATATAAGAGAAACTATTTGTCATTTCTGTTCTGGGAATGTTAAATGGTTAACTTGATATACTCCAAGTAGACGTATGCACGCGATTCCTCTGACAACGCAGGTTGCTGGGCTGGTACTGCGCCAATACCGGAGTCTCATTGGTCCAGCATTCGTTCAATACCGGCCCTGTAACCAGCGTTATCAGGGCCACATAAATGACGAGTAGTATTTTAAGATTTCTGTCACCCCGTCAAAGAAACATATTCAGTTTTACTAGGCAAAAGACAAAACATTTATATATTTTATGAAACCTGCCATAATTTAACTTAAGACTACTCAGAACAAAAACTCAGCCCCGTGCATGGATACTCCTACAACATCACCTATAGAATCCACGCTCCCTAGAAGCGACACGTCGTAATTCGTTTCAAACATAACAAATATCACATTATGGACGTGTAACAAAAATTGATGCCTATCTACGTAATGAGAATGGCCTATAGCCCCATCTTGCCTCCCTGATTGCGGCGACATAATACTTCGAAACGGTGTGAAATCTGGACATGAATGCGGGGATATCACACACATGGTGGTATTATTGAAACCACTGAGTAAATCGTTGATCTAAGGTGCTTTAGTTTGATTAACTGTCCGCCTGCTAAATTTCTGCAGACTAGATTATCCATGGGGCTTAGCTCTGGATATGTTGAATATTTTGAAAACAATTTGACTGAAAGTTGTTGGTGACAAAGCCACCTACAATTTTCAGTCAAATTGTTTTGATAATATTCAGCCTGTCCAGAGTTATTGCCCAGTGAAATTATTGTATGGTGGATTGCAGCAATCAGACAGTTAACGTATCATCGTAATCCCATGACACGTCTGCTTGGTCTTCAATCTGACGCAGAGACAACGATCAACGCGATCTGTCTAGTGGTTCCCGAGATAGAAACGTTTACGCGATATCCGGAAATATGTATCCGTGCATTTCCAAATGTATCCAAGCGCCGACATTTTGAAATTAACTTTGGACAAAGCGGATTATTTTGTTTCAGCACCTACGTCAGTTACCGAATGCTATGCATGTTGCATGAATTAGTCGTATGTATGAATACGTACCCTATCATAGGAAAAAGCCTTTACTACAGTACGTTATGGTGTTTTCTTTCATTTGGAATGCACCTACATACGGAAAAGATTGGAACAAGATGATCGGTTCTAGATTCAGCGAATGCTAATCTCATTTCAAATCTTTTATTGCACCGATGGATTATAGGTTATTGATTCCATATCATTCATATCCTGTCACATTCCCGTATATGTATCACAATTATCTGATTTGTAATATCGCGTAAATCTTGAACAGCGATCGTCACCATTTTGTCTCTTCAAGCGATAAGCGCGTACTGTCATTTAAGTGCCAACGCATTACATTCTTTATCATATAATACGCATCCGGTTGAATATTTTGAAACTAATTTGAAAGGAAGTTGTCCAGGCAAACTAGTTTCTAAATATTCAACAACTTACATACATACATGTAATCAATCAGAAATAAACCTACCATGCCTGCCCGAGGTATACTCTCTCAGTCATAGCGGTGCCAGCTATAATTTGGCAATATATATATATATATATATATATATATATATATATATATATATATATATATATATATATATATATATATATATATATATATATATATATATATATATATATATATATATATATATATATATATATATATATATATATATATATATATATATATATATATATATATATATATATATATATATATATATATATATATATATATATATATATATATATATATATATACCACATTGCTTATTTATTTCTGATTGGAGGAAAAGTAAATCACGACAGCTGTCATAGGCTATATAACTCTATCAACATTTAGCTACTAAATCCTGAATGACAATCTTTAGTTGCCGGAACAATAGAAAGCTCAGATGTCAGGGATGGATTATGGGTGGCAAATCATATTACTTGACTGGTTAGTATAAGATAAGTTGGGGTTACCTTTAACGTGGTTGGGCCTCAGTTAATTCTATGCGACTTGTGTCCTTTTAAGGCAATAATTAGAAGAAATGTAACGTTTGTCAAGAGACATAAAATTCATTATTTTCTTAAATTTGTTTGCATCTGAACTTAAACTATGTGTGGATCAATTTACCGACACGGTAAGGTACGAAAGCCCAGAAGGCTCATTCGAAATTAAAAATTCAAAATTCAAAATTCAAAACTCGACTTCGAAATTCAAAACTCGACTTCGAAATTCAAATCTCAAATTAGTCAATCACGAGCCATTTTACGTTTATGTAAATTTATGCTAGCCAATCGGATTTCTAGGTCACACTAGGGTACGTTTATACTAGTTTATCTTTCTGCTAAACGTCTGTATGTTTGAAACAATAATGGCGCTGATGAAGATTGCTGTTTCGTGGATGCAACCTTATTGCTTGAACAACTCAGTAACTCTGCTATGCCTGTTGCTGATATATGTTGGCCTATATATCTATATGCCTATATACCTACTTCGTAGGTAGTTAATGCCAGGATATACCGTCGCCTCTTGCTCTAAATTTCGGGGACGCTCCACTACTCCGAAAACCCAATAGTCCGACAATTTTACCCACTAGACCGCCAGCCCAATAGTCAGACAATTATAGCCAGTTAGTCAGACAAACCAGCACAAGACGCTCACACGCACGCCCACCCAACTCACCCGCCCGTATATTATCATCATCGTCGTTACCAGAACCAGTAGCCGCAGCAGCACGACCACTCCCACCACTCCCACCACAACCACCACCGCCACAAGCAGCAGCATCCCACCACCACCGTCATTGTAGCCGCCACTTCTCTCGATCAAAACGAGCAAGAATATAATCCACATATACACATTTCCACAAAAAATGGCGGTTTATCTCTACAAAAATTTACATAATTGTATAACGCCTCGTAATTGGCTGATTGAAAATTAGAATTTCGAAGTCGAGTTCTGAATTTCGAAGCTGAGTTTTGAATTTCGAAGTCGAGTTCTGAATTTCTAAGTCGAGCTTTGAATTTCGAAGTCGAGTTTTAAGTTTTGAAGTTAGAATTTTGAATTACAAATGAGCCTTCTAGGCTTTCGTAGTAAGGGCTTCTAATCAATTGACATTTAAGTTAATTCAACGAAGTCTATTATTATTATTATTATTATTATTATTATTATTATTATTATTATTATTCAATTGTGACATCCATGGGTATGTAAACGTATACATATAAATGTGTGAACTATGTACCTATCTTTGTGATTTGTTCAGGTGACTGGTGTGCTTGCACTGCATGTGTTAGGCGCTAGGCTTAGGCGTTCTGGTTAAAGGAAATCTCAGATTAAAGTTCTCGTGTCCCATTAAATAAAGAACGTTTGCACGAGATATGCGATGCATGTTCAATTTACTTATCATGCAATGCTACCCAGTGTATAATGCTACCCAGCACGCAATATCCTGACTCCATAATCGTTGTAACTATTGAGCGCCATATTCGTTGAGTCTATTGTCTGTACAAGCCAGGAATTCTCAAACAAAACAAACTGTCAGCACGTGCAACTGGTCATTTGTCAGCCAACGTTGGACGCGTAAGCACGCGCATAGACATATGCACGACAGTGCATTCGACGGTCTGCGTTTCAATGTTGTTCAGCACAAGTGTGACAATTTCCTGGAGAAAATACGAGAAAGCTTTTATATACTTTTACAATAATTTACAAGAAAATCGCTGCGATCAATGACAGCAACAGCATTAAGTCAAATTATTATCAAAATAATTAGTAGGTAATGTGATTGCTACTTGCTACAGATTTCATACAAATTTGAATGGAAATTGATGTTGCAACAGCTTTCAGTCTGTATATTCTGAAATAATCATCATAATTTTAAATACATTCGCAACGGATTTGAAGAGCAATTGACTGTATTTTGTTGATTCCTCAGGCACTAACAACGTTGTTGAATTGCTAGCCACGCACGAACAATTAACTGACAGTGAATATCCTAATATATATGTAGAGTGAGCGAAGGCCAAGATAGGCTTTCTCGCAAAGAATGAATGATTAGCAAACCGCGTGTTCCTTTTGATGGCGGGTTGTGCATCTGTTTGAAATGCATTGATCACGCAGAAATCTGTGCAGCCAAACAGTTAGGCCATACATGCATATGGTATCTAGGCTTATACGCATTCTACTAAGATAGTATGGACAACAATTATTTGTCAAAGTTGTTGGCGCCGTAGTAATCAACAACTTAGTCAAATTGGTCTTCAAATCCGCAGCGAGATTCAACTGAAAGCTATGGTGATTATTTTAGAATATTTAAACTGAAAGGTGTTACAGCGACAATTTTCATTCAGATTCTTATCAAATCTAAGTGGATATCGCATTACCTATCAATTATTTTGACAATAATTTGACTGAATGATGTCGCTGCCATTGATAGCAACAACTTTCACGCAAATTATTGTCAAAATATGAAAAGGTTATCTTATTTTATCCTCGAAATAGACACACTTGTGATGGACAGTATTGAAATAAAGGCTGCCGAATTTACTGCCATACATGAATAGTTCTTATGTGCTTCCGCTTCCATGGCTGGCGGAGTTGCACAATAAGTTATTCGTTTGATTTGCGTCTATCAAGTCCCTGATTCCAGGTCTCGCCATATCTAGGCTGGTTTTATTTCAGTCTTATTATTGGTAACTTCCCCAGCTTTTACACTGGTAGCCATGTATACTCCTGGGTGGAGAGAGGCAAGGAGCGAAGGAGATTGCCCATGTTTCCAACGACGTTGACCAGTTGCACATGCAGGCAGCCTCTTTTTATTTGAGAACTCCTGGCTTGTACAGCCAATAGACTCAACGAATATGGCGTTCAATAGGTACAATGTGTAGCGTTGCGCACTGGGTAGCATTGCACGATGGGTGAATTGAACAGAGATCGGCAGGCATCTCATATCTCGAGCAAAAGGTTCTATATTTAATGGGACACGATAACTTTAACTTAGACTAACCATTCATGTGATAGGATTTGGCACCCATAATCCATTCACACCATTTTAGTTTTTTATCATGCCAACAACGAAAGATATTCAGGCTTTAGTAGCTAAATGTTGATACATTTCTACAGCATACGATGGCTGTCATGATTAACTTTCCAACCAATCAGAAAAAGCCTAGCGTGTCTGCCTCGGTATATACATTCAGTCATAGACGTGCTAGCTATAGTTTGGCAATGTGGCATTTAAATACAATCATACAGGTAAGCTGCTGAATATTTTGAAACTAATTCGACTGGAATTGGCAGCAACAACATGCAGTCAAATTAGTTTCAAAACATTCAACGGGATGAGTATTACATAATAAAGAATGTAACGCATTGGCGCTTGTATGACATCACACACTATATCTTGAGGAGGAAAAATCGTGGCGCTGACTGTTCGACATTTATTACACAGCAGATAATTGTGATACAGATAAGGGAATATGACAGGATATGAATTATATGGAATCTATAAACCACAATCTATAGGTGCAATACAACACTTGAGATGAGATTAGCATCCCTTTAATGTGTACATCTATATCGCTATGGCTAGCTCATTGGCCAATACCATAATAATCTTACTCCGGCAATAAATTTGCTATTCAAGATCAGTCTGTATATAGTGATCAATCATATTCAATGTGATTTTGATATAATCAATACATAATACTAGATTCTATAGGGCTGAGGAATCACCCCAACCCTGTTATGTCGGAAGCAGGCCTCCTGAAGACAACAAAGAAGTAAATTATTTTGTGTAATTGTGCTCATCAGGGAGGCAGGTAGGGAGGAAAGGAGGGGCGAGAGAGGAAGCGCGGGAGGGAGAAAGGGAGGGGGCAAGGGAAGGAGCAAGGAAGGGAGCGAGGTAGCCCGCGAGGGAGGGAGGGAGGGAGGGAGGGAGGGAGGGAGGGAGTGAGCGAGGGAGGGAGCAAGCGAACGAGCAAGGGAGGGAGCGAGGGAGGGTTGGAGGGAGGCAGGCAGCAACAACAGTGTCCGCCAGTTAAATTAGTTTCTCCTTCTCTCTCTCTCCCCTCCCTCTCTCGCTCCCTCTCTCTCTCATCTCCCTCCCTCCCCCTCCCTCACCCCTCCCCCTCCATCCCCCTACCCCTCCCTCCCTCTCCCTCCCGCGCCCTTTCTCTCTCTCTCCGCATCTCCTCTCCTCTCTTCTTCCCCTCTACGCATCTCTTCTCCTTTCTTTCTCCCCTCCTCAACTCTGCTTTTCTCTCTTATCATATCCTCTTTTCTACACCCCCCCCGCCCATCCCTTCATCTCCCCTCCCCTTCCCTCCTCCAATCTCTCTCTCTCTTCTCTCTCTCTCTCTCGCTCTCTCTCTCTCTAACTCTCTCTCTCTCTCTCTCTCTCTCTCTCTCTCTCAAGAGGGCTTAAGAAATGCTGTGGTAAATATTCACATGGGGGGGGGGGTGTACTATTACATATTGTATGTTCCTATTAAATTCGCTTCGTCATATTCAACAGCTTACCCCTATATTTCCTTCAAAATTGTGCTTCTGCCACTACTTTTCAGAACGAAACGCCATTACAAACCGTATATAAGTAAAAAGACTTGGAGGAAATTGTTTCACGCATGCATGAAAACACACATTTCAAAATATCAAAGGGAAGAATAGGTGAAGATAAAAACAATGGAGGGAGGAGGTGGGGGTGGTTGGGGTTTGTCAGTTCCCGGATATGATGATAGCATAATTGATAATGCCAGACATAACGCGTACACTTTGTTTGAGTGTAGTGAGGTACTCGATTGTAAGTATCTTAGTTTGACCCAATAATCTTAGACATTACATGCTAGGACTAAGGCGTAGGAACAGGTGGTTATGGTGGCGGTGTGTGCGTGCGTGCGTGTGTGTGCGTGGGGGTGGGGGAGGGGATGATAGCCCACCCACCCGAGGTTTTGCCTCTCCAATAGTGTATCCCCACAGCGCACCCCTAGGTTTTGCAACACCCCCCCCCCACACACTTATGCTTCAGCCCCCACGCCCAGGTCCTAGTACATTCCTACACCCCTGACCTACAGCTAAGAATATAGTACCTAGCATCATGGCCAATGGACATGTCCAGTTTATCAATCAAATATATGACGTCATAATCTGATACGTGACGTGTAGTCTGACGTCATAATCAATGACGTCATGAATGGCGTAGATAAGTTCGTCGCGAACACTTAATTGATGACGGACTAAGCGTTGTTGTACGAATTGTATGTCTTTACTATTTCCTAAACATGCTGTTGAATATTTTAAAACTAATTTGCCTGGGCACTGTTTCCTCCATAGGCAATTAGTTTCAAAATACCTGCATAGTTTTCTCGAAATTGATAGTCAGGGAGTTCAGGACTCGATCGACCCAAACACGGTCGAGCTGTGGGTGGAGCTTAGCTAGATATTGGCAAGCCATAGCTCAAACTGGATTACTCCGTTTACTAGTAACCCGTATAACCATTGCAAATATCAAAAATAGCAGTGGCAACCGTGCATATAGGAAAGTAATAGAGATGAGACCTGTTGCCGAACTATCTGAAGTCATAATCAATTACGTCACTAGTTATCTGACGTGGCAACCACAATGATGAATAGCGCCGTCATGAAAATAGAAAGGTTCTTAACCAGGGGTGTGTGGAATGTAATTACCCCCAATCTGGGTTATAAGCGCATCGAAGCGCTCAAAATGTGACTTATGTCAAGAAAATTCGTATTTTTGCTCCGAGAGTATCCATTTGGTGGCCAAAAGAAGGGTCTTTATAACTGGAATTTACAAAAACAGCTGCTTTCCGAGGAGGTCGTTTTGACCCGTTTGCTGTTTAAATAGCTAATAGCTAAGAGAATGAACATTTTTGTTGCGTCAATGTCCATTTACAGACCAAGAGAAGACTATTTTTGAAAATTTACAATTGGAATGACTGGCTCGGTTAACCAGGCCAGTCATTTCAATGGCAAATTTTCAAAAATAGTTTTCTCGTGACCTGTAAATTGACGTTCCTCAATCCCACTGCATATACCGATTTAGGTCAGCTTGACAAAAGAGTTAAGTTGGCACAAGAGAGGTTGAGGAGTAAAAGGCTCAATGACCGATTCATTACGTATCTATTTGTTCGAGTTATTATATCTGTTCGCCAGTTCACCAGAGGAGTGCTTGTCTAAACGCCAATAGCCGGGTTATTTGGTGTATTCTCTCCAAATTTACAACGAGACACCTGGATATATCGGTAACGTAGACCGTTTTATGAATTACATCAAATACTTATCTTTGAGCATTCGGCTTTACGCCAGAACTGAAAGTGGGAATGTGGCACGTAGATAGGAAATTGTTGTGGTTAAGGTATTACAACGTTCCGATATCAAATTTGGACAATGGGCCAACACAATCTGGTTATTGATCGTGCATGTTGTGCCACGTGCAGTGGCGTAGGGATAGCCCCCGCAACCACCGCAGCTGCAGGGAGGGCGTTGGGGGTGCCAGGCTTGTAAAGGGCCCTGTGATTCAATAGAAACAAAAAAAAATTGGGAGAGAGAGAAACTCGTTCGGTATGCCGTAATGTCAGCGTGTTCCCCCTTTAAGAGGCTTAGCCATAGATTGTTGTCCGCTTCTGGCTTCCCTGTCATTTGTACAGCTTTGATGTTATTCCTAACCTTACCAGTGACAGTTTCCAGTGCCGAGAGATCATTCTCAAAACTAAAATTAACGAGAGGCCCAAGCGCCTGTGGCGCCCACATTGGAGGAATTAGCATTTGAACCATTTGGATTTAAATGATGGATAATTTCCGAAAAGTCCAAGAGGGTCACCCAAAAAATTGACCATTCAAAATTCTCATTTTATTTCTTGAAGCCTATTGTCATAGTCATTCCACCCAATACTTTTTTTATATCGACCTGTAGTAGTAGTAGTAGTAGTAGTTGTAGTAGTAGTAGTAGTAGTAGTAGTAGTAGTAGTAGTAGTAGTAGTAGTAGTAGTAGTAGTAGTAGTAGTAGTAGTAGTAGTCGAAGTGAACGCACGCATTTATTTAGCTCTGCAATTGCTGCCCGAATTTGCTAGTTTCTTGCGCGATTTTGTAGATAAATTTTATACATATATTTCGTATTAGTATTTCCTTTCAAATTTTATGTTTAATTTGTAAATTCTTGTCTTGGTTGGAGCGCATTTTGTGCCTCCATTTTCTAAAGGCACTCCTCTTAGCTGGCGGTTTCAGCCATTTAATAGGGCTCCTCTTACTGTGGTCAATGCAATACTTTTCTCCCCGCGCCAGTATGCTATTTCTATAGTTCGTTGGCTAGCGCATTATATTTGGCAAGATCGCTTGAGTGAGTGGATTTAATTCCTTTGTCATTTGTAAGCGCAAGCCTAGTACTTTGATTATATAAATCTTTATAGTCAGTTGACTGTCCCCGGTCAACTCGAACAGACTAACAAATATATGTCTGTAATATGTTAGTATGCATTAGGGAGCCACTTTAATCGGTTAGGCGTTAGTGAACCACTTAGAAAGTGGTTCAAACTAACAAATATACGACTGTTATCTCTATTCGTATATTTGTTGGTAGACATCAGGGTTTCAAAAGGGAACACTATTTATTTAGTGTTTAGCTCTTTCCCCGACGTCTTGGTGTTATATTTTTGTATTATATATTGTAGTAGTATGGGTTTCCTCTTTTTATAAACCACCATGGCAACCTATAAGCGTACCCTAAGCCTTAAGATAACAACTAAGGGGTGGGGTATCACGGCTATCGACGTGTATCATGGGTTAAAAGACGTCGTTGGCGCGGGACCTGCTACTTTGCAGGGGCTTATCAATGTTTCTAAAACTGTATGGAATGTAACAGTGTCAAATGAGGGGGTCAAGGAAAAGCTTCTAGAAGATGTTCTTATTGTAAAAGACGAAGTTTGTAACGTAGAGGAAATCGAGTCAGATAGGTTGCTAGTGAAGATGAAAGTTCCACTAGAAATTCCAGATGACAGAATCATGAATGAACTCAAGAAGTATGGCAAAGTGCAAAGGATTGAACGGGAAACGTATCACTTTGACAGAACGCTAGAAAACGGTGTAAGACGCATCTGGTTTCATAAAGTGGATAGCCCGTTACCAAGCGGATTGCCGCTTGGTGGCAGCTTTGTCCTGCCCTGATGGTATAGAGGGCAAATTAAAGAGTGCCGGATCTGCCAAAGTACTGACCATTTGGCAACTGATTGTTCCAATCGAAACAAATGTTTGCTCTGTGGGTCAGTTGACCATTTTAAATGGCGCTGTCCAAAAAATCAAAACAGGCCCTCAGTATCAGGAGATAATCGCCCAGTAAAGGATGCAATTGAGTCAAATTCTTCTGGAGCAATCACTACGGAAGCTGTTGTTGTGGTTCATGCCACTGAAAATGACACAAACAAATCATCAAATCCTGTTAATGTAACTACAGTTGATGAAATTCAAGTATTAGAGGAGGGTATAACCTTCAGTCAAGAAAATAATCAAAATGCAGGGGAGCCAAACGTGGCTGTAAAAGATACGCAGGAAAATGATGATCTTACAGAAGAGCCAGTTTACAATTCCTTAGAAGATGAATTAAAATTAGGACAGGATAAGTTTAGGACTCAGAAGACGGAAAGTTCAGTCGATTTTCCGCTAAGCCCACTTGATTTAAGTCAGCTTGAAGATATGGTAAATGTTGCTCCTGCCAAATGTAACTTAAGTAGCAATAACGTCATAAAGAAGACAATAGCTCATAATCTGAGATTGAAGTAAATGATATGGATGATGATACAATGTCAGTTGCAGAATCAGATGTGTCCGTTCAAACACAGAGTTCACAGATGAAAGATGAAATGGTAATGTACCGA
Source organism: Chaetoderma sp. LZ-2023a (assembly GCA_034401795.1). Classification (NCBI taxonomy): domain Eukaryota; kingdom Metazoa; phylum Mollusca; class Caudofoveata; order Chaetodermatida; family Chaetodermatidae; genus Chaetoderma; species Chaetoderma sp. LZ-2023a. The sequence goes on along the minus strand of CM067373.1, from coordinate 174,657,426 downwards.
TCAGAAGGGGGTGAAGTGTTAGTGCCATATGTAACGGCGAGAAGCATGAAATATCGTCTACTGCGCCATGATTCTGATATTTCCAAATATGAATATTTGTGTGTGGTAGAACTAGGAAACATTGAATTCGCAGGAAAATTAGGTAAATGGTCTAAGAAACGAGCTAAAAAACCCAAATCAAGTTAATCTAATGATGGCGGTTGTAAACACCATTTTACAAATTTTGATTGTCTGCACCATCAATTGCAGAGGATTAAATACCGAATTCAAGCAGCGCCACTTGCTTGAAGAATTAGCAAATGAGAGAGTTGATATTGTTTTTCTACAAGAGACCAAAATTAAAAAAAATTGGAGTGTATGAATCTCTCAAAGATATTTCAAAAGGGCAGATTTTTTATTCTTTATCACAAGATAATAGCTCGGGAGTGGCCATTCTTATCCTGCCCCGCTGTCTCAATTATGTTGATGTTATATCGTTGTCATCAGATACAAATGGACGATGGGTTTGTGTATCAATTGATGTACTAAACACAAGTTTAAATTTGATGTGCCTTTATGCGCCAACGTCTCATCAATTGCGCTGTGAATTTCTAAATGATGTTTCCACAATAATTCAAGACAGAACGCCTGAAAACCTAATTATGGGCGGTGACTTTAATTGCATATTAGATGAAGTTAAAGACAGAAACGCTAGGTCTAATTTTAATGACACATCTCATAATATTTTGAAACACATCTGTGAATATAAAAGCTTGTTAGACACTTATCGGATTGAAAATCCAGAGGGCAGGGACTTTACTTGGTTTTCAACCGATGAAAAGAAAGCATCCAGATTGGACAGGATCTATGTAGAACGATCATTGAAAGGTTACATGTGTAAAACTAACATAAAACCAGTAACTTTCTCTGATCACATTATGTTTTCCATCACATTAGACAATGCTGACTGGATCAAACGAGGAGATGGATTTTGTAAACTCAATGTAGCGTTGTTACGAGATAGTTGCTATCGCAAATGTGTAGAAAGTTGTTGTAGGCATTGGGATGAAAAGAGAAGTTTGTATGAATGTATAACAGACTGGTGGGAGGATGCTAAATCCGACCTGAAACATATTTCAAGGCAGTATTCCATCAGGAAAGTACGAGAAATGCGAAAGCGTAAAATGGCGCTTCAGCGGTCGGTGTGTAAAATTAATAAGAAAACTAATGATGGAGAATATAATTATTACGAACTATTAGTTGAATTAAAAGGTAGACTAAATGAAATAGAGCAATATCAGTTTGATGGGGCCAAAATAAGGACAAGAGCACAAATGCACACCGAGGGTGAAAAGCCTACACGTTACGTTTGTAACTTGGAAAAAGCAAGAGGTATAGAGAAATTAATGCGCTCACTGAAGACTAATGATGGTGTATCAGTGTCCTCAAATGCAGAGATGATGGAAACAGTATCCAAATTTTACAAATCATTGTATAAATCTGAGGGAAGTGATGAAACTGCAACTAGAGATATTTTAGCTAATATAACGCAAAGGCTTCCAGATGCATGCCGCGAAAGTTGTGACCAATCACTAACAATTGATGATTTGACAAAATCCCTCAAAGGTATGAAGGTAGAAAAGTCTCCTGGCTGCGACGGACTTCCAGTCGAATTTTATCAAACATTCTGGCACATATTTGGTCCAGTATTAGAAGAAATAGCGGCTAGCATTTTAAAGCAAGGGCAGTTCCCTCCATCGATGGCCCAAGCATATGTTCGGCTTATATACAAGAGGGGTGACAGAAATAAAATACAGAATTATAGACCAATCTCTCTACTCTGTGTAGACTATAAGATTATTACTCGGGCACTAACATTAAAACTTGGCGCAGTCCTAGGCGAAGTAATTGATGATGATCAAACGTGCTCTGTACCAGGAAGAACGATATTAAACAACAATTTGCTTATACGAGACCTTATTCAATTAGTTGAACAGGATTGCATCCCAGCAGCAATAATAGCACTTGATAACGAGAAGGCGTTTGACAGACTTGAATGGGATTTCTTGTTTAAGTCTTTGGACCATATTGGCTTTAGTTCCAGATTTATTAAATGGGTCAATATTTTGCTATTTAGTAAATAATCATCTATCTGCACCTGTAGTGATGGAACGAGGTGTCAGACAGGGTTGCTCATTGTCTCCGCTTCTATTCGTCATAGCTATGGAATCATTGGGGGCCACATTGAGGCAACGTAATGATTTTCAAGGAATATGTATACATGGCGTAGAAAGGCCACTAAAGGTGTCTCAATATGCAAATGATACGACTGTGTTTGCAGGTAAAAATTCAGATTTTATAATTTTAAATGGAGTATTATCAGATTTTCAGAAGGCATCGGGGCTTAAAGTCAATAGAGACAGATCTAAAGGATTATTTTTGGGCGCTTGGAAGGACAGAACTGACAATGTTATGGATATTAACTGGTCAGATGATGTCATATAGATTTTGGGTATTGACTTTAGTAGAGAACAGGATGTAATAATAAACTGGGAAGAAAAGCTATCCAAGCTAATGTGTGCATTAGTAAATTGAAAACGACGTCACCTAACTGTATGTGGCAGGACATTTGTCCGTAATAATTTAGTTTTATCGGGACTGTAGTATACCGCTTCTGTAGTTCATATGCCCAAATCAGTAGAGTCAAAGATCAACACGTTACTTTTGTCCTTCTTATAGTTGTATACCTTCTGTATACCTGTAAGAAGAGTCTTTTTGAAAATCTACCACTAGAATAACTGGCTCGGTTACCGAGCCAGTCACTCTAGTGGTAAATATTAAAAAATACTCTTCTCCAACCCTTTCAAATAGTCATGTCTGGAGATCACTGTAAAGTTGTTTTTTGGTCAGTTTGACCATTAAAGCGTTAAGTTGATATAAGAAGGGTCAAGCAGGGATTGTAAAGCCCGATTGGTGACACTGTAAACAGAGTTTGAAGATTCTATACAGATCTGCATTAAACTTGAATGTCATGAGGTTATAATAGGGTGTGTCTGTATAGACGTCTAAGCTACGATAATGAGGATGATGCGCAGCTACGTCACCTAATCAAATAGATAGCTGATACATCGGTTTGTGTTCACACTGCTGGAAGATAGTCCTGGACTGGAGTGTGGCGCTACCTGGCGGAGAGCAAGTTCAAATGCTGATCGTAGCGCTACCTGGCAGACAGTGAGAGAAAATGCTGACGGTAACGATACCTGGCAAATTTTGACGGAGTAGGCTGCGTTCCCATTGGGAAGGAATAGCGATATATCGGAAAATAAACAGCCGATTTTGTGGGATTAAATTTCGAAATAAGTGACGAATTTATTCCGCTACAAGAGCCGGTCCAATGAGAACGCTAGACGATATACCTGGTATTTACCAAAATAGTTGCTGTATGAGAACACGGCCTAATCTACTCAATATCAGAGACGTTAATTACCATGCAATCCACCTTTCCAGCTTACCCATCCATCAGATGACGTCATAATCAACTAAGTCTCGTGTAGGCAGACGTCATAATCATTGCGTCATGAATGATTCGAAATAGTCCGTATTTAACGCTTAATAGTCCGACACGTTGTACGAATTGTATGTCTTTGCTATTTAATAAACATGATGCGAAGTATTTTAAACTAATTTGACTTGACGCTGTTGCTGCCATAGGCAGCAACAGCACCCAGTCAGTTTAGTTTCAAAATATTCAACAGCTTACTTGCATAGTTTTTTTTTGGTGATTGATAGTCAAGAAGTTCAGCGACCGATCGATCCCAACATGAGCACCGTGTGAGTGGAACGTATATGAAGATAGGCGGGGTCATTGACTGGAGCACATGGGAAACACTGACTGAGTGAACTGACAGTGTTGAACATAAATTTATAGAAATAGTGAAAACAATTATTTGTACCAACATGTGACAGAGGCTACACGCATGCCCGGAACTGATGAGCTGCATCTAATAAACCTGGTTATGACGAACGATCCAGTTTGAGCTATGACCCGCCCATCTCCAGCTAAGCTCCGCCCACGCATTGCCCGCGTTGGAATCGACCGATCTCTGAACTCCCTGAATATCAATTTCAAGAAAACTATACTGGTAAGCTGTTGAATATTTTGAAACAAATTTGACAACGTCCAGCCAAAATATTTTCAAAATATTTAACAGCATATTTATTAAATAGACATTCAATTTATACAACAGCGCTTAGTCCGTCATTAATTATGCGTTCGTGACGAACTGAGCTACACCATTCCGGACGTAATTGGTTAGAAGTCATACTACATGTGACGTAGTTATTTATGACGTCATGTGATTGATGGATAAACTGAATCCACCATTAGGAAAGAATGATTACTGTATTTTATTCTAACTGTTACATAATGGTTACCAGAAGACATGTTACAAGTATTTTTATGATAAAGATAATGAGCCTTTCCAAGTTTATCCATCCGTCACATAACCTCACAATCAACTACGCGACATGTATGATGACGTCATAATCATGACGTCGTGAGTGATTCCATAGAGTCTGTCTTTAACGCTCAATTCTCCGACACGTTGTATGAATTGTATGTATTTACCATTTAATACACATTGTGTTGAATATTTTGAAACTAATTTGACTGAGCGCTGTTGCTGCCATAGGCAACAACAGTACCCAGTCAAATTATTCTCAAAATATTTAACAGCTAACGTGCATAATTAACTGGAAATTTATTGTTAGGGCGTTCGGGGATAGACTGATGCCAACACGATCGAGGTGTGCGTGTAGCTTAGCTAGAGATGGGCGGGGCATAGCTAAAATGGAAAAGCCCATTTTACGAAGAGATGAATGAAGTATTAGATGTTGACTGGGAAATGGAACTGGTATGGTGTGGCAATAACGTGGTGGTCCAATGGAAAGGTATACTGCAGGCTTTAAGAAGAGTTGAGGATAAGCAGGTACCAAACATTACCCCAGTCGAACAAACGTGGTACATGACTAGATAAGACCACGGCACATGCTATATAAAGGTATCACATATGTTGGCAGGACTATACAGAGACTATAAGGATACATAGAAATTTAGAGTGCAGACCAGGCAAAGAAATAAGGTGAGGGTGGTGACCAGAAATATACACAAAAATATGGAAATGAGAATATCGTGAAAGACAAGGACACACCCAAAGCGTTAAAAATGTTATAAGTAAACCCAAGACAGTTAAAGAAGCAGCTCAACTGGTGCTATCGGGCACGAATAAAACAGAAGTACTGACAACTTCAGATGGGGAGAAGGTTCATGTGTTATGGGATTTCTTCTCTAGTGGCTAGCGTGTTCACAAGGGACCCACCATCAGAAATCACAGGTGTGCCTGCAAGAAATACGGAGAAAACAGATGAGCCAGTAAAGAAGAACTTGGCAAAGTTAAAGATGGATAAACCGTCAGAGCCAGACGGAATCCATCCGAGAATACTGGCAGCTGTTTGAAGCGATTAGCAAGCCATTATTGTTCAAGACTGCAATCAACACAGGTGAGATAACAGGTGACTGTGACAGGTGCCAATATAAGCGCAATTTTCAAGAAAGACAGTCGAAAGGCTGCGAGCAACTACAGCCCAATGAGATTGACATGCATAGGCCTACTATGTAAGGTGTTGTAGACAATAGTCATGGATTACATTATCGAACACATGAGGCGGAACCGCCTAATCCACCTTTCCACTGTATCCATTCATCATATGACGTCAGAATCAACAACGTGACATATAGAATGACATTGCAATCAATGACGTCATTATGACGCCATGAATGACGTAAATAAGTACGTCACGAACGCATAGTTGAAGACGGACTATGCGTCGTTGTATGAATTATATGTCTTTACTATTTAATAAATATCCTGTTGAATATTTTGAAAATGATTTGACGGGGCGATCGAGTATTCCATTTTTAGCTCATCTCTAGCTAAGCTCCACCCACACTTCGCTCGTGTTGGGATCGATCGATCTCTGAACTCCCTGACTATCAATTTCCAGAAAACTATACAGGTAAACTGTTGAATATTTTGAAACTAATCTGACTGGGTGCTGTTGCTGCCTCAAAATATTCAACAGCATGTTTATTGAATAGTAGAGCCATACAATTGGTACAACGTGCCGGACTATTAAGAGTTAAAGACGGGCCATATAGAATCATTTATGACGTAATGATCATGACGTCAGCATACACGTCACTTGGTTGGCTATGACGTCATATGATCAATGGATAAACTTGGAAAGATCCATTCATCGGCCCACCTCTGTACACAATCGATCCCCACACCATGCATTGGATATGAGTCCAACCGGACCACTAGCTACCGCTATCTTTGCTGGCATTTATAAGACAAACATGTAGATATTTAAAATGAGAATAGTTTCATATTCATACATATTTTAATCACTTATATTTATACTTTATATTTAGTATTATCCAATGTTAGCAGATGTATCGTGAGTCGTTTATTTATATCAGATGTTTTGCTTACGGTAGTGGATACGCTGGCACGAATGGTTGATACTTTTAGACATCCGATATATTAACCAATGTGCCAAGCCATCGTTGGCGCGCAGCACGACGACGGCAGGTGTGGGTGAGTGCGGATGTCTCGTGTTCAAGGATATAGCAGCGACAGTAGTAGTACTAGTAGTAGTAGTAGTAGTAGTAGTAGTAGTAGTAGTAGTAGTAGGAGCAGCAGCAGCAGTAGCAGTAGCAGTAGTAGTAGTAGCAGCAGCAGCGCAGCAGCAGCAGCAGTAGTAGTAGTAGTAGTAGCAGCAGCAGCAGCAGCACCTGTAGCAGCAGCAGCAGTAGTAGTAGTAGTAGTAGTAGTAGTAGTAGTAGTAGTAGTAGTAGTAGTAGTAGTAGTAGTAGTAGCAGCAACAGTAGCAGCAACAGTAGCAGTAGTAGCTGGATCTCCAGCAGCTGCATCAGTATTTGTGTTGGTATATGTCAATGGACCGTTCCACCTTTAGTTACGCACCAACCATCTCTACCTAAGCTCCACCCACACCTCGCTCGTGTTGGGATCGATCGACCTCTGAACTCTCTGACTATCATTTCCCAGAAAACTAAGGGTAAGCTATTGAATATTTTGGAATTAATTTGACGGGGCGCGGTTGCTGCCTATGGCAGCAACAGCGGCCAGTCAAATTATTTTCAAAATATTCAACAGCATGTTTATTAAATAGTAGCGACATACAATTCGTACAACGTATCGGACTATTAAGAGTTGAAGACGGGCCAAATAGAATCATTTACGACACAATGATTATGACGTCATCCTACACGCAACTTAGCTAATTATGACGTCATATGACGTCAGACAATAGATGGATACTCTGGAAAGGCGAATTATAGATTGTTTTATTACTTTCTTGTGGGATTGTTGTGATAGTATTAATGTTGTTCTATTGTGTAGCAGCTACTACTGAGATTTTTTGCTTGCCTTGTTACGTTCTTGCATATTGTATATGTGTTTAGTTTTTTATGCTATGAGAGAGAATGATAATATTAGTGATATTAAGGGTGAAAAGATTGGCTACGGGAATTGGAAGATTGTCCTCATGATAGTCTTTGAGTACGGGATAGAGTTGCAGCTTAGCTATACCTCTAAGTTTAAGCACGTATTCTGTTTTAAAGACATATCTACATGTAACAATACAGTTTGTGACGTTCCAATGTATATAAGCTATTTTTATAAATATATATTCTTAGTTATATATATAAATAAACTTCGATTAGTGTGCATTTTTCTCATAGTTCAAATTACAAGTACTATATTTTTCTGCGTAAGACTTTCCACGCTCTATTTGTCAAGGTGTGATTATCCGCCTTTGGTCATTATACGCTAATGGAGGATCTAAACTTGAGATTTAGGGATAGAAGTTATAGGAAAAGTTGTCAAAATTTGTTGTCCAGCCCGGCCCCATTTAATATCACTATTATCAGCCTCGTCGAAATTTATCACTTTGCACTCGCTAAAGATCGTGCATTGTGATAATTTTCAACTCGGTTGATAATAGTGATATTAAATGTAGCTTCGTTCCAGATCTTCTATTTCCTGGACAAGCACACGAGAAAATTTTGCAAGAACGAATTGTTGAATCCAGATTCCCAGTCAATCAACTACGTCTCATGTAGGCTGACCTCAAAATCAATTAGGTCATGAATGACGCAGATAAGTTTGTCACGAACGCTTAATTGATGACGGAGTAAGGGTTGTTGTACGAATTGTATGTCTTTACTATTTAATAAACATTCTGATAGGAAAGCAACCGCGCACAGCCATTCAGTCAAATTAGGTTCAAAATATTCAACAGCTTACCTGCATAGTTTTTAGAAAATTAAAATTTAGAGAGTGTAGGGATCTGCTGATCCCAACACGGACAAAGCGTGGATGGAGCTTAGATAGAGATGAGCATAGCATAGCTAAACCACGATTCTTCCTTTGTTGAGAGCAATGGTTCGCAGCAAATGTTTATCATCATTTGCGCATATTTAAGTAAATCTGTCTTGCAAGATATTAATCCGTGAAACCCAAAATTCCCAGATTCCCAATTTCATGTTGACTATACAGGTAAGCTAATGCATAGTTTGAAACTAATTTGAGAACATCTGTTGCTGTCACGGATATCATCAAATGAAGGATTCCAGGCTATCCATCAATCAAGACATCATAATCAACTACGTGACGTGTAGACGTAAATGATTATGACGTCGTCCTACATCGTCTAGGATGACGTCATATCTAATCACGTCATGAATGACGTAGCTAAGTTCATCACGAACGCGTGGCCTGTTAATTTGTTGCGACGAAAGATGTATTCTTATTCTTTTAGACTAAAGGTCTATCACCCGCTCACATTTAACCCTCTAGCATGCACAGACAAGAACTACATTCTTTATGTGGTAAGGAATATTCTGTCGAATATTTTGAAACTTATTATGACTAGGATCTGTTGATTTCTTAGATTTGAGACTTTGGAATATCAAGGTATAAAAACTTACACCCTTTAATGACTGAATTTGTTCAAGGAAAAATCAAAATATTTGCTTATTGAATGCCCAGTTGCAGAGCAAGAGAGGAAAATTTTTGAAAATTTACCACTGGAATGACTGGCTCGATAATCGTCTTCGCTTTTCCTGCTAATAGACATTGCTCAAGACCACTGCAGAGGACGTTCTTGACCATCTTCGTCATGGAACGCTTAACAGCAGTGTATCTAACATCATCCTCTACACCTGATGGTTTAATCGTGTATTCAAATAATATGACCTCTGCCATATCTTCATGCTCCTGATGTAACATGCCACCTTGATATCCGGTATTTTAAGTACATTTCGTAGTTCAAGATAAGCGGAAAAATTGGCAACGTAACTTACTAGATAGATAGATATATAGATAAATAGATGAACAGACGGACGGGTGGACGAGCGGGTGGACGAGCGGGCCGACGGGCGGGCGTGCGAGCGGGCGAGCGGCTGGAATAGGTAGATAGATAGACAGATAGATAGATAGATAGGTAGGTAGGTAGGTAGGTAGGTAGGTATGTAGGTAGGTAGGCAGGTAGGTAGGTAAGTAGGTAGGTAGGTAGGTAGGTAGGTATGTAGGTAGGTAGGCAGGTAGGTAGGTAAGTAGGTAGGTAGGTAGGTAGGTAGATAGATAGATAGATGGAAGGATGGAAGGATGGATGGATGGATGGATGGATGGATAGATAGATAGATAGATAGATAGATAGATAGATAGATAGATAGATAGATAGATAGATAGATAGATAGATAGATGGGCATACGGACGAGCGACAGACAGTCTGGCAGATGGGCGGTTAGGCACACGAGCTGTCGTGCGGGTGGGATAGATAGATAGATAGACAGATAGATAGATAGATAGATAGATAGATATATTTAGATAGATATGCAGGCAGGCAGGCATGCAGGCAGGCAGGCATGCAGGCAGGCAGGCAGGCAGGCAGGCAGGCGGGCAGACAGGCTGACTGAATTAATAGAGGGTGGGAGAGAATGGCGGTGGTACTTGTGGACTGGGTGCGTATTTGGGTAATTCGTAAATGAAGCACAATCCATAAGAAAGTGTATTCTCATACCCCTCGAAGATACATAACTTGGATCCGGATCCGGTTCTAGAATCTGATTATATGTCCGGGTTAAAACCAAAAATGGTAATTTATGGTTTTGTGGGACACCCTCTCGTGTGCTTGGACTTTCGGAAAATCGAGTCAATACAATGGTTGTTGTCGAGAAAGTGCCTGTGGCGGACAGATAGACACATAGACGCGATACCAGACGGACAGTAATGGGGAGGGGCGAGAGACAAAGACTAGGTGGGATGAGCGAGTGTGTAGCGGGTTAAAATGAATGAAGGACAACGGTTAAACACATAATTATAAACACGTTGTTACATTACATAATTACAATCGACAAACACCAACCTTCACTAATAACATATCTTCTCGGAGTTATGTGCCAATAATGTGGGACAATATTACCAGATAAATGTAGAACGCGATGCTACAGCCGTTGGTAAAAAGAAACATACGACGATGAGTTTTATTTTCACAACTTGGCACGCATTGAAAAGTCAGAACCGGCGTACCCGCTAGCAACACCACCCCCTCCCCCAACCTGCCGCTGGGCTGCGCTTTGATGGCGGTGTCAGGTGACGTTTATTGTGTCTCGTGTTTCTGGAATTGTTTACGAAAGCTGGAAAGGTCGGAAAGTGGAATTGTTTTCCAGACGTCATAACCCCTACCCACCCGCTCTATCCACACCTCAAACCACGCCATCCGCATCATGTCATGCCGCGATTCTATAAATACGACGTGTGGATGAAGATAGACGATATACGAGAACGAAGAATCAGAATCAGAATATTTTATTGACGCAACATCTATAAACATTATAGATATAGTGAAACATAGCAAAAACAGAAGATAATATAATTTACAAGTCAAAACATATTTAATATGGATATTTTGATAATATCGCGATGTCTATTATTGTAAATGGAATAGATGCATAAATTTAATAATAAACTGCTGAATCAGAATAGATAGTGAGTGATACCGTACGGCTCATCTGTGATGGAAAGTTCGTTCTCCAAACCACACGGCAACTGAAATGAACATTATAACATAGTTTGATGCTCCGCTGCCTACCATGATAACACCGGCTACTGGGCCGACACTGAGCCAATATTAGGCTGAGACTGCTTTATGGGCTCCCAAATGACGAGAAAAATTAGTCAGCACTATATTGGGGGGTGGGGTGGGGTGGGTGAGGGGGGGGGGAAGGGGGGTGGTTGGGGTGGGGGCGGGGGTGGGGGGGGGGGGGTGTGTGTTGGTAAAGCCACTATTGAACATATTAATTCATTACCAACCAGAGAGGGGAGAATCTTAGATTTGCCATTTACAACCCATCCCAACTTGATTGACAAACTCTTTGTCTCAGTGGCGGATCTAAGGGGGTGGGGGGGCACTTGAGGGTACACGCACCCCACACCACCCCCTCCATCGGCAGGGTTGTCAAATTCTTTTATTACTTACTAACTATTGAATGGAAAAATTGTAAAGAGTTAACTCCCGTGAAATTTTGGGTGCCACCCGCACCCCACCCATCACCAAATGACCTCCTGGATCCGCCGCTCATGTGTCTGTCCACAAATTGGCAAGAGTGATCATGATATTTTGGCTGTTGACACCAAACTACGACCGATCTATGACAAGAAAGAACCAAGAATAGTGTACAACTGCAGTAAAGTAAAATGGGACAACATCCGCAGCGACATGCAAAAACTCCAAGAAGAATATTTAAGTAACGATAAAAAACATTCCGTAGATGAAAACTTGTCTCGCCTTAACCAGTTAATGATTAAATTTGTCGAAAAATAAAAATAGTCACTTATTGAATGTCCATTTACAGGCCAAGAGAAAACTATCTTTTTAAAATTGACCATTGAAATGACTGGCTCGGTTATCGAGTCAGTCATTCCAGTGATAAACTAAAAAAAATTGTCTTCTCTTCACCTGCAAATGGACATTCTTCAAGACCACTGCAGGGGCCGGGTTTGTCCGGGTTAAACGTGCTCTAACTCTAAGCATGGATACTCCCATTCAAGGCAAGAACACAGGGAGAAAACCACATATACCCTGGATGACCCGAAACATCAAGAAGATAATACGAAAAAAAAAATCAGCTCTACAGAAAAAGTTGCAAATAAAAAATCAACAGATGATAAACGTGAAGAGGAACACCGAATCACCAGAAATAAGCTCCACACATCGTATTACACATACATCAGTAACATACTAGACCCCGGAAGCGATAACAATTTCAAACTAGATGACGCTTACTGAAGCAATTGTATATCGGCGATGTCTGGCCATTAAGGAATAGAATAAGGCCTCTTCTTACACGACCATTGGTAATTTCTGGGCGAGTGGAGTTGATTTCTGGCAAAAAAACGAAAACATGAAAGCATGTTACAGCTTCACAGGGTGTTTTCTAATATGTCCATTGGCCTTCTCTGATGAAGAGGAGTTCAATTCTGCTAAAAACCAAAACTGTTAATTTTGATTCCCAGGGAGCACCCTTCAACTTCGGCATGCGCCTTGCAGAGTAGTCAACACTTTCAGGACTCCGGATCCAACGTCCTGGGAAAGCATGGTAATGATCCGATCAAAGCTCTAGGTGTAGTCGTTGTTGAAACAGCAATATTGAATTGTAATTTTGCTAACCAAAGTGTGTGCTTCCATCTGGGTCTGGGATCCAGGGGTGGTGGAAACGTGAGAGGATGCCACAGGGTATCTTCTAATATGGCCATTGACCTTCTCTGATGAAGGAGAGTTAATTTCTTCCCAAAATGAAAACTGGTAATTTAACGCCCAGGCGGTACCCTTCCAGTTATGCACCTGCCCTGCAGATCACTCACCACCTTCAGAACTCAGAGAGCAACATCCTCACCAAGTATGGTAGTAATCCGATCAAAACTCTAGATATAGTAGCGGTTTAACGATCAATACTGAAAATCCCCATACATTTCCTATGTGACATTTTTGCCCACTCAAAGGTGGGTAGCCTGAAAACTATTGGAAATAAAATAAAAACAATAGCGTATGATTCTAGGCTGGGTAGCTGAAGTTGAGCAAGTTTGGAGTTGGTCGGAAGAAAACTGTCTGAGGAGATCTGGTCCAAAGCTTTTGAGGAAGAATAAGAAAGAAAGAAAGAAAGAAGAAGAAGAAAGATCCTTAGTGATTTCAATAATCTGCGATTTTTATCTCAGATTAACAATTCTGGAAATATATCAAAGCGCGAAAGCAGGACAACATTGGAGTAGGAAATTTAATGCCAGATGGCAAGTCAGCCAATATGCCACAGGAGAAAGAAAGCAGACATGCTACACCAACAGTTCACTACAGTTTTTACAACTGAGAACTGCACATGCCTGCTGCCAGATGAGTGACCTTCACCATACCAACCTATAGCAAAAGTTACCATAAGTAAGCAAGGTGTTGCAAACTGCAAACATCGACTCATCCCAAGAAATCAACCGGGCCTGATAACCTACCGATCCTTGTACTAAAAGAAACTAATCATGAGACGACCCCAAATCTCGGCTGCATTATTCCAACAATCTCTTGACACATCAGAAATTCCGACTGAAAGAACGCCAACATTGTACCCATTTAACAAAAGGACGACAGGTCGAAATCAGCTAACTACAGGCCAGTCTCACTAAAAGCAGCAGCCTCAAAACTGCTGTAACACATAATTGTTTCACAAATCATGGACCACTGTGACCGTCAAAACACCCTCTGTGAAAGACAACATGGCTTCAGGTCAAAGAGCTGATGGGAAACACATTTGTTTTTGCCATCAGACAACATCACACAGCAGCACATGAACAATGTGTGCAAATCGGCATCGCGATTTTAGATTTCGCAAAATCAATTGACAAAGTCGCACATCAAAGACTGTCTATTAAATTGGGCTACTATCGTATCCAAGGTGACACCCAACAATAGATCGACTCATTCGTTAATTGCCGCCAGCAGCAAGTAGTTTTGACTGATGCAACATCAGCACCATCCGACGTGATGTCGGGAGTACTACAGGTGACCGTCCTAACTCCAATCCTTTTCTTAATATACATAGATGATTTAGCTGAGAACCTTCACTCAACCGTATGTCTGTTTGTTAAAGATTGTGTGTTGTACCGATGTATTACATATGTTGATGACCACCGCCTTGTACACGACCTTAATACCTTAGTAGCATGGAGCGTAACCTGGCAGATGAAATTCACCATGGAGAAATGTGCCATCCTGAAAATAACCAACAGCACCATAAGAACAGAAACAGATTACACAATGAAAGGCCAGGTGTTAAACGTAGCTTAACTCCACACATATTTAGGAGTAGAGTTAACTGATAAGCTGAGATTCAGCCACAACCATCATTTCCCTTTTAAACATATTTTACTGTACTGATAATACAACGAGATTAGGCACAAGTTCTATCAACTTAGCTAGGCCCGCTCCCTACATAATCATTAAGACGACAAAATGCGTGAAATAGTTAAATACAAACATATATACAGTAAAGAAATTATGATAAATATGAAAGTAGAAAGTAGAGAGAGAGAGAGAGAGATAGAGAGGGATGGGAGAGAAAGAGAGAGAGAGAGAGAGAGAGAGAGAGAGAGAGAGAGAGAGAGAGAGAGAGAGATAGAGATAGAGAGGGATGGGAGAGAAAGAGAGAGAGAGAGAGAGAGAGAGAGAGAGAGAGAGAGAGAGAGAGAGAGAGAGAGAGAGAGAGAGAGAGAGAGAGAGAGAGAGAGAGATAGAGAGGGATGGGAGAGAAAGAGAGAGAGAGAGAGAGAGAGAGAGAGAGAGAGAGAGAGAGCGAGAGAGAGAGAGAGAGAGAGAGAGGGGGGGGGGGGGAGAGAGATGTTAGGATAGATATTTAATATCACTTAGCAGTTAGTACGTATATGTTAAAAGCGTTTGGTTTGTTTTATATAATTCTGTAGATTTTTTAGCAAAATATCGTCCATTTGTGGCGATAAATCTGGATTTACATTCAGAATGAAGACTAGCAGCATATTGGGCATACATCTTACTATGGCCCTAAATAAAGCTCTTCTCTCACTCTCCCATCTTCGACATCCTAAGAAATAATGAAAAGATGTTTCTGGCGTTTGGCATTCTGGGCAGTTTCTTTCTTCGAATAAATGGTGTCGAAATAAATCATTATTCAGTTGGCTACAATTATTTCTGAGCTTGCAAAGTAAGATATTTTCGCGCTTTCTACCTAAGGAATAGTATATGGAAATTTGTTCTGAAACATTTCGGTCAGATTTTGTAAGATTGTTTTTGAAAATCGAAACAGACAACCATCATATAAACACCATCACATACAAAGCGCTTTGGGTTTCATTAGGAGAAATCTGAAGCGATACCCGAAGAAGATCAAAGAGCGAGCGTATACCAGCCCAGTACGACCAAAGCTTGGCTATGCCTCAGCAATGTGAAACCCACTGCAGATAAGTCAGATCAAGCAAATAGATCTGGTCTAAAGAAAGCGGCACGATATGTACTGACCCAGCCATACAACACCAGCCAGTCTCGCAGCGTTACCCTACTGTTACAACCATTACAATGGGACTCGCTACAACAACGCAGAGGTAATATTAGTGTATAAGATAGTGAATGGACTAGTGGCGATACCACAATCATACCACCCCGCCCCATTTAACCGAGTATCTATGCGGTATGACAACACGGAACAGTTAAACACATATCAAACATCAATAAAACATTCATTCTTCCTAAGAACAACAGCACCTTATTGGAACCGGCTACCACAAGCTGCAGAAAGAGCGCCGAGTCTAGACGCCTTCAAATCTTCCGTCCAGAAAATCGCCGTCCAGACAGACCCTATACAGTGTTTTTAATTTACACAGCACCATTGTAGGTCTGCATAGTATCCCGCGAATAACTTTAGCCTATAACAAACGATACAACACGTATGATTCGACAAAGTCGGACGACGTTTCATCGTGTGTCATAGCTTTCGACAAGTCGAATCATACACGCAAAAAAGTTGGACGATGTTCAACTTTCGTCCGACAGCGTCCAGCATGTTGGATGAAACAGCCAATCATATATCAGAATTTAAATCACGTGATTTTGTTGGTAGTACTGGTTGGTAAATTGATTCAACAATGTCTGATGCTGTATGATCGTGTATGATGAACATGTATGACATACAAATATATTATCATACATGTATAATCATATATGTTGGATCGTCTGTCACTGGCAGTATATCATTGAAGTCGAAGTTGAAGTTTGCGGATAGAATCGCTCTATATAACTGTCATGCAGGAGATGGTGTTTTAACACCATATCAAATACAACATGGTTACCAATGATAAAAGCTGTCGTTTTCTAATTTATTTTGTTTTTATCTAATTAAACTTTGGACAGATTGGACAGTCGTGGAATTTCATGTGATGGGGAACTCCCATTGTGAGACTGGTAAGCAATTAATAACTTGACATAAAGTTCCGAAATGCACATAAATAAACACATAGTCCTATAATTCACCTTTCCAGAGTATCCGTCTATCATATGACGTCATATGACGTCATAATCAGGTAAGCTGCGGGTAGGAGGACGTCATAATCATTACGTCATAAATGATTCTATTCGGCCCGTCTTTTTCTCTTAATAGTCCGGCACGCTGTACGAATTGCATGTCTCTACTATTCAATAAACGTGCTGTTGAATATTTCGAAACTACTTTGGCTCCAACATATTCAATAGCTTACCTGTATATGTATCGATCGATCCCAACACGAGCGAGGTGTGGGTGGAGCTTAGCTAGAGATGAGCGGGGCATGGCTGAAAATGTCCACCCCCCACCCCCCATCCCTGTTATAATCCGCTACTGCTGGGGTTGGCCCTCCACTAGCGAGCTGTTCAGTATTTTGCAAATGTTTTACTCTCGTTCGAGGGTAAAACATCATCAACATACTGAACAGCGCGCTACTGGAGGATCAACCACAGGTATTCCGCGTTGTCGCTGAAGGAAAAATTATACTGGGCACTATGGTAAACTGCCCAGTAAGTGTACAGTACAGTGTGGAATATATATTTTCGAAGTTTATAGGCAGTACTAGCAGCCAGTCAAATGAGTTTCAAAATATTCAACAGCTTACATGTATAGCTATATTGAAAAAAACCCCACCCGATTCTGAGTATAATTTCATGCTTCAACGTATATAAATTGATCCCAACACGCGCAAAGCTTGGGCGGAACTTAGCTACAAATGGGCGGGGCATGGCTGGAAAATGATACCTGAATTCCCGTGGGAAATCTTGTTGCATGCATCTATGAATCAAGGTCTGCAACAATTCGCGGGTAGATCAGGTTCAGTAGATGCACTGCTGCAATCGTATCTTTATCTCCCAGTTTCAGCGTTGTAGCGTACGCTTTATCTCGCGGTCAGAGAAAGTTTTATTACAGGGTGAAGTGTTTTGGAGTCGTGTCTCATGATAGTAGTTATAATCCATCATCTTGATGAAGCTCTTAGATCTATTTACAGATGACAGGTACGGTATGTCGTAGCGAGCGTTCATCAACTGTACGATTAAATTAAACACTTATTTACATTTCACATGATCAGAGTAAAATGACATTTAGAACGCTGAAAGCACGTCTCGATGTCGAAGTAGGCGTACAAGTTCGGACTTCCAGTTCATTTTCACTTTCCCACACACAAATACAATTGTATTGAAGGGGTGGTGGTGGTGGTGGTGGTGGTGGTGGTGGTGGTGGTGGTGGTGGTGGTGGTGGTGGTGGTGGTGGTCGTGGTAATTATAGATATGACTACCCCTGTAACACTGATATGGCGGTAGCACAATATAGGGTGAAACAAGAGTGATCTGAGACTGCATGCCCCCACTCTTCCGTCACATTGTAAAGACTTTTGGATTTACCCATTTCAGATTTTTTGGATTTGGGAATTTTTCGGATTTTTCTCATGGTGAATCATGGTGAAAGGTTACACCCACACAACATTGGATTCAAACTGATCAGTATTTTCTGGGATATCAACGGATCCATAATTTGATCTGATCCTGATCCGGGTTCGTTTATCCGGATTACGACCATGTCTTGCAATCCTCGTGCACGGCAAGAGTCTTAGTTGTGCTAAAATATTAGTCAAATTCGATCAGTTGTTTTTTAAATACAGCTCCGGACACATCCAGCCAGACAAACAGCCAGACAGTCAACCAGCCAGCTAGCCATCCAGCCATCCAGCCAGCCAGCCAGCCAAGCAGCCAACCAGCCAGCCAGCCAGCCAGCCAGCCAACCAGACAGACAGACAGACAGACAGACAGACAGACAGACAGACAGACAGACATACATACATACAGACAGACAGACAGACAGACAGACAGACAGACAGACAGACAGACAGACAGACAGACAGACAGACAGACAGACAGACAGACAGACAGACAGACAGACAGACAGACAGACAGACAGACAGACAGACAGACAGACAGACAGACAGACAGACTTCTAACAAATCGTCTTAAAATCGTAGACTCTCGAACACGAATCTCCATGAATCCAGAATGAAATTATTTTATACTAATGATAGGATATGGGGATGGAGTGGTATATGCCGCAATCATATTATTTATTCAAATATTGACCCTAAGACATATTTGAAGGACGTGAACAGTGGTCTTGTAAGAATGCTATCTAAGGCCGTGTTCACACCAGAGAGTTAATCCGGATTATCGGCGTACTTCAGTGCGGCCTTAATCAGGATTAACTCTCCAGTGAGAATACGGCGTAAGACATCTTAGAACTGGACCAGAAATGGCCTTATCTTGTTGACTGTATGTATGTTATCATATTTAATAGATTAAGCACCTTGTGAAATTTTCTCAAATAACCATCTCAGTTGAATATTCGGACATAGATAATTCCCATCCGAAATAGTTAGATGCTTGAGCGTTAGATTTACTCTGTTTAACTCACTGAAACTTCAATTAAAGAGTGGTTAATTTGAGAATGCTTTGCTGAAAGTCGCTGCTGTCGAAGACAGCAACTACTTTCAATAAGCCATTCATATATCATGCTAAAAGAAACAGAATGTTGTCCACTGGTAAAGGTAATGGCTGGCTTATTAGACTATCTGCAATCTTGAGAAATAAGCCAGACGTTATCGAACGCCACCACCACACCACCCATCACATAACCATACTAGTGAATGTAGATAGAAGTCTTAAGCAACACCAGTGTGTTTCAATGGATGAAAGCTATTCTCCACTCACCCGTCATCCGTTTTTAGATCGTTCGATCACCGAACTCACTGAGTATCAATTTCCAGAAAACTATATAGATAAGCTGTTGAATATTTTGAAACTAATTTTACAGGGCAGTAACAGCGCCGGTAAAAATAGTTTCAAACTATTCAACAGAATGTTTATTAAATGGTAAAGACATACAATTCGTACAATAACACTTGGTCCGCTCTAGACAAACTTGATATCTACCTCCGCAAACCACCTACGGACGCCACTGAACTCCGATGGCCAGACAGCATAATTGCTAATGACGCACTATACATGACGTGTAATACATGGCCGCTGTTCGTAAAAGTCGCCAAGCATTAGGGTCCATGTTTGGCCATGTGCTAAGGATTCAAGGGGACACACCAGCACAGAGAACCTTGGAATACGCCCTACTGAGAGCCACCACATACAAAGTCAGTATCGAACGTCATTGCATAAATCACGCTACGAGGTGACCTCAAGAAAGCAGGACTCGGTAGAGTCAACTCAAGAATGGACCTAAGAAAGCTAAAGATTTTGGCTGGGGCCAACACACAGTGGCCAAAAGCGAATTGAAGAAAAGCTGAAGCATGTTTCTACTACGACAGCCGCAGAATACAGAGCTATACATACAGACTATTCAATGTTCATGACGGATTTAGATACGTCATACATTACGCATTTTAATCTTGACGCCAGTCTACGCGTGACGTACTCCATTATTACATCATATACTTGATTGACAGAACGGATTTATCTATTGGGTGTGCTATATATTTATCCCCACATTTTGGCATCTTAATGTATATCCCTTCTTTCTGTCATGACTGCAATGTGCTTACAAATAGGCGCCCCCACCCCTCCCACAACCCACCTGATGTACAACATATGTCGTGTGCATGCGAGAGTCATATATACAAGTACGTAGGCACTGGTCAGCCTACAGTCGGGAGAGGAATGGCGAATCAGTTGGTAGAATTGAGAATTCAATATCATAATGATGACAACAACGATGACATCGCCAAATCTCCGAACACACCTTCAACTCATTCAGCATTGATTTGCGGAAGTGCCAGCATGGATGATAACAAAGAATGAGGCCAGGAAATATCGTCTTATAACAATAGCACATGGAAAAGAATGTCATCCGAAATCCATCGTCGAATGTATGGTAGATGGATTACAATTTTTGCCCGCTTGTAAGGATCAATGTGCTCAACGTTGCAGTCAGTATCAAGACATGTGGTTGTATTCAACCATCGGATGATTCCGAGCTATCCCAGCAGTGTGGTGCCATTTCACTCCCCAATGCGAGGAACACTTGTGCAAGCGGACGCCAGACTTCCGCAATCAGGCAGATGGAGTGACCATGAAACCATTTTTCTGGGAGCTGTGCGCTAGCGCATGAGGTTCACAAATGCAGCCATGGCTAGAGATATGTTAGCAAGTCCACTTGGTGCTCGTCAAATAACAATAACTGCTCTTCACTGATAGTGAGTGAAAGCTGCGCTGTACGAGGTTTCTGTTAAGCCACACTGATACATATGTCATCGCCAATCCTCATGGGCTTGTTGGAAAGATCAATACCATATTGGACTATGGGTCATCGACGTGTCAAAACTCTTTAATATCTTTGAAAAGAGACAACAATTGTTTACAGAATCATTAATTTGATCTATATTCATGCTCTGATCAGGAATCAACCCACGACACACCTCCTTGTGAAGGTGAAGCCATTCCAGCGACGGGAAAAAGATGCATTTTAGAACCATGTAAAGAGATTTCGAGCCATCACATCTAATTGAGTCGATGTCCCAGCTATCAATCCCTTATTAGCTTGCTGAATCATTCCAATATCTCGAACACAAACAGGGGCGCAGTGGTTAGGAAGTCGAGCGCGCGACTCGAATGTCACACGATCGATTCCCAGCCTGGCTGCGGCGTGGTATCCCTGAGCAGGGCACTTCACTCTGCGTTGTTCCAGTACACCTGTCTGCAAAACAGGTGTTTGTGAGGTCAGTGTCGGCAATAACGTAATGTATCGAAAAGCAAAAGCCATTGAGCACCTATATACGGCAGCCGGGATGTATGTTCCCAAAGAGAGTTGAGCTTAGGCAGGAATGAAAAAGGCCCAATGGCCAGGTGCTAAAGTTGGAAAGTCGACTGAGCAAGCAAGTGGAAGCAGAATATAAACCCTGACCTATACCTATATATACTGTATAAATGTGGTAAGACACAAGGCACACGGGTGGTGACAATGTGGAATTCTAGTAAGAATATATATGTATCTCTTCCCCATGTAGCAAGACACGTGGAAAATCAGCTCAAAATGGTAATGTTTCTGCAGGAAATCTGGACACGGGACGACACGGAATGATTAGAGTTCTGAGGCGAATCAAATCGATGGAGCATGGAACCAGCCTTGGTAAGTTTTTAGTCACTCAAAATACCTGACCCACTCACAATCGCTCTTGTAGAGGATAGGACATGGAGGGGTTGATGTATGTGGATGTGAGAAAATGTAGTACACTCAATTGAATAATAGTGAGAGAATCCGAGTAGAGGAAAATTGACAAGGAATGCACACACATTATTAGGCTTCATTTGAGCAATACAGATAAAATTCTTTATTTTTAATAGACTGGGAATTATTGAAAAGTGTGCTAAAATAGATAACAATGTGCTAGACTTATTTTATGGACACGGTTATTGGCATGCGATGATTAGAATGGTCAGCGAGAAGGTAGCACGCAGTTGCGAGCTTCAGGGTTTGCTGATGCGATGGGGAGATCGACAGAAACACGGACTATTGTTAGCCTTATACATTGCAGACTGCTATTACTGTAGACACAATTCCCTTAAATAGATGCAACTGTGCGTTCCCCTTGAGGTCCTACTGCTGTCGGTATTTGGGGTTCCTGACATTTGGAGAGCCGGACGTTAAATCATGCTATTGCGCATCCTGTATTCTGGAGGATCGGAATGGAAATGATTTTACATTGGTAATATCCGTCATAAAACCTACGTCAGATGTAGCCTTACGTCATAATCAATTACATCATGAATAGCGCGATTTAGTCCGTCATACACGCTTAATAGTCCGTCAAGTTGTACGAATTGTACGGATTTACTATATAATCAACATTCTTTTGAATCTTTTGAAACTAATTTCACTGGGCGCTGTTACTACCATAGGCAGCAACAGCAACCACTCAAATTAGTTTCAAAATATTCAACAGCTTACCTGTTTAGTTTTCTGGAAATTGAGGTTCATGGAGTGCAGGCATCGAACGTTCCCAACACAGGCAACGCGTGGATGGAGCTTAGAAAGAGACGGGCGGGGCATAGTTAAAACTGGATTCACCCGTGTGTCCTTATTTGATGCGTGACACTTTGGACATTGCTGCTACTGGTAAATTCGGACGAGACCATGTTGGCACCGGTCATATTCGGTACCACATAGGGAATATATGACATTCTTTTTTCCTTTGTGCCATTCCATTGAAAAAATTAATGTCCATTTATTTCGTGGGTTTCTGGCGGGGAGAATCATGCATTATCTGTTGACATTGGTCATTTCATACTTGTCAACCCATATGGAAAATATGACACTGAATTTTTCCCTTAGATAAAATTAAATGAGCACCCATTTGCTGCTCGGCCCTATGTTTGGGTGTGTCCTTGCGCGATGGCAGCTGGATCTATAATGGCAACACATACTCGGGGAACCCAAAAGGGATCATTTGGGTGTAGTGTTATCTTGTGGCGATATTCGCTATAAAAATAAATGTGAATATGCGTCCTCGTTGTCTGATGATTTGTGTGACAAAGTCTAACCCTACACTCTGCACCAATGTATTTCGGCGATCTTCGGCAATACTTCCATCAATTCAAGATGTTGAGCGTTTTGGCGGCATTCACATGATAAAAGATCTGCTTTCCTGGTTTAATGCCAGCCATACATATCACTCGTTGTTGAGGTTCGCGCTGTAAGACTCACAGGGCAGAACCGACAAATTCTACTATGACATAGATATATTCTGTTGTATGTTTTGAAACATATTAGACCGAGAGCTATTGCTGCTTATGCAGGCACTTATGGCAGCAACATGTTCCAGACGAATTAGCTTCAAATTATGTCACGGGGTTCCTGTACAGTTATCTTGAAATTGAGACATTGAAACTTCAAGTTTTGGCGTATTAAAGTGCAGGAGAATCCCTGATGGCATATTAGCGCAGAGTCTCGCGATCGATTGCTATTATCATAGACAATATACACACAATAAACCGATCGAACATGGTCTATATGCCTAATGTAATGATCCCGTGTTATTAATATCAGTACAATAAGATAATTTTCAGTCTGTTCGACTGATGAGGTGAATGGAAGATAGGTACGCAGTGGGAAAGGGAAATGGAGCAGGAGAGAGGGAGATGGCGAGAGAGCGGGATGGGGAAAGAGTGAAATGGGGATGAAGGGAAAGAGGAGAAGTAGCACAGAGAAGGTAGAGAGGTAGTGGGCGTAGCTGGAAGAGAGAAGGAGATTGAGATGGGATTGAGATGGACGTGGGACGGGGGGACAGAGAGAGAGAGAGAGAGAGAGAGAGAGAGAGAGAGATAGATGGTAGAGTGAGAGTGAAAGATGGACAGAGCTGGGGTGGTGGGGTGTGTGGGGTAAGGAAGGGGGAGGATGTTAAAGAGGGGGAGAGAGGATGAGGGAGGAAGAAGCGATCTAGTGACGACGAGAGCGAGAGCGAGAGAGAGAGAGAGAGAGAGAGAGAGAGAGAGAGAGAGAGAGGGTAGGGTAGGGTATAGGAGATGAGATGTTGAATGGCGTGAGAGGGGAAGGGAATGGGGAGACGGGTTAGGGGAAGAGGAAGGAGAGAAGGGGATGGCGATGGGGGAGTGCATGCGTGCACATGCACGTGCATGCATGTGTGTGCATGCATGTATACATGTGTGCACGCATGTATGTAAGCGGGCGGCCGGTCTGGCAGAGGGGCAGGTAGGCAACAGGCAGGCAGGCAGGCGTAAGGGAGGGATGGATGAAATACAGTGAGAGAGTGAGTCATGGGGGTGGGGGTGGATGCATTTGCAGAAACTAATAATAAAAAGGCATATGTGACCGTATCCCCTATATTATAATGCAATGGTTCTTATAATATTTCTATGACGAAAATTTCTTTCAATAAACGCCTTCCTTCTCCCTGGCAGTAGCACATTAGTGGCCCAGTTTATTTATTTATTTACACCAATTCACACCTATTTAGAAAATTCCCATTTATAATAAATTGACCGCCCTTGCTTTGTTTCCGTTCCTTCTCGCCAAACCCTGTTTTTGAAGCAGTGTGTGAATGCGTACAACTGCGTAATGTTAACCTGTTACCTGTAGATTCATCGCAGGTGCTGTATATTTTAAATGTTAATTTACTGGGATATTTTGCTGTCTTTGCAGCAAAACCTTTCAGTTAAGGTATTTAAAAAATTCTTGACATCACATGAATAAATTTGTTTCGTAACGTAGTTGTTGCTCAAAATAGATCACACGTCTTTTCCCGCATCACGTTTAAGTGGCCCTCTTTAGTTATAGTTTCCTGAGGTAAACACATGACCCCAACCCACATTTGCCACCCATTGTACCTCATAAATGCATGCCAATACACCCTGCCACCAACCCACCAACCAAACCATACATACGTCTAAGGAATCTCTCTTTTATTGTTTTCTTATTTATTGTTTTTGATGAGTAAGAACTTATGCCAGTCTCGATGTGATTATCAGATACATAGTGCTATATTTGACTAATAGCGAGAATCACGTGTTTGTTTACTTAGCCTGTGCGGCTATTCACAAGCAGCCGATATCCGTCAAACCAGCCGTCAAACCAGACGAGACCGCTCAATGTTTAGAGAAAAATATGATATTGGGGCTTTGTCTGAGAGATGCTAGCTGATAACATATAAATTTAATATTCAGAATTATATGCATAAAATGGGTCATAATTAAGTTACTATAATGGACATCATCAAAGTATGCATTTAGGCAACTTAGTGAAACACCCCAGCTTTCATTGCACATTTGATGAATGGAGATTATGAAGCATGATTTCAAAGGTAACAGTGTGTCTATGTCTTCTTAAAATAGATTTGGAAATGGTGGAAAGCCTATTGTATATCTTCATTATATTACCTCGGATAACATAGGTTACTGGGCAGGTAGGCTAGTAGGATGAGCCAGTTTTTGGTCGACCTGGGGAAAAAATTATAATGTTATCAAAACTTGCGGAATTCCCACATATCCCTAGTATTACAGAAAAAAAGTCGCAAGTGATACCTTTTGGGGGAAATTTTTGACAGCACTTTGAATTTGATCTACTTTTGTATTCTTACAAACTGTAATTATATGATAGATGAACGTAAAATCAGTTTATCGCTACTTCTTTTATAATTACAGAGCTGAAAATTGGCATAGTTCTTAAAGATATAATGTTATAGCTCATCATTACACAACGGTTGAGTTATTTTGAAGACAGCGTGGCAAATGTTGGTATAACCATACACACATGCACTGAATCAACATATAGTTCCCAATGCCAGCCCCTCCAATTACAATATGTCTAATTTCTCCATCATATCAACGCAATTTGCAAATAAAATTCATCAGAGTATGCCATGATTTGTCAATAATTAATATTGGTTCAATCCTGACGTCCGAATATGGAGATTTATGATAATAAATGGACCGGGGTAATATTAGAAAACATTCGAGAAAGTACATTATAAAACTACTTTTGTTTTTACATTGTATTTCTCAACACATAATTATTTAATATAGTTTTTTAAACAGAAAAACGTGCATTTAGCACATACTATAACTGAAATTATTCAGAGGATATTAAGAAACACAAAAATGAATGAGCCAAATTAAAATGTGACCCTCCCATTTCCGCATACTTTATCTGAGGGAAATTGCGTTATCTGTCGCAACTCTTTGGATGGAGATAAGCAAAAAATGTACAAAAAGGACTTGAGACTCTTTTACGCATAAGTCGTCTTCGAGGTGATGATGAATTACATAACAACCTTTTGGAAAGGTCTCTAATCTCCCCAATTGGAAATGTTTATGTACATAAAATAAAAAGGTGTAGGGCTGAATATACGGACCTTCGAAGAACTAGAACCGATGATGATAATGGGGGTGGATCAACATCCAAAAGATTACGTTCAAGTGTTGAGCCATTTGACTGGGCAGCTGATTGTTTTCTATGTGGAAAAGCCGCGGCCATTGACCTGAAACATCCAGCAAGAGACCATGTGTCACAGGTTACGCTACTTGGATTCAGAGAATCAGTTTTACAGCAATGTAACAA
This sequence comes from Chaetoderma sp. LZ-2023a, assembly GCA_034401795.1. NCBI lineage: Eukaryota > Metazoa > Mollusca > Caudofoveata > Chaetodermatida > Chaetodermatidae > Chaetoderma > Chaetoderma sp. LZ-2023a. The sequence continues at coordinate 174,630,641 of CM067373.1, read as the reverse complement.
TCGTGACGACCTATGGCCATATGATGTTATGACAAGAGTAAATGATTGCATAGACTTAGTAGCAGCAGAAGCACAATATCATAGCAAATGTTATAGAGATTTTCTTTTGCCTTGCATATGCTAAGAATGTGACAGTCGGTCGACCAGCTGATTTACGGAAGCAGGGTTGCTTTGAGGATGTTTGCGACGGACTGGATGAGGAGGGTGAGACTGAAACGCCGACTGTTACTGATACCCATGAGAAAATGAAAGAATTGACTAATGGGGCAGAAGTCTATGGTATTAAAAGCCTCCGAGATAAACTTCATGAGCATTATGGTGACCACATATTTTGGTCATGAATGAAAGGAGGTCAGGAGGATGTGCTGTGTTTCCAGAATATGGCAAGTTACATAGTGCACAAGACATGGCATTCTGAGAAATTAGATGATGATGCACAGGAAGCTGAAAGAATAGTCATTACGTGTGCGAAACTATTAAAGGAGGAAATACGTGAGGGGAAATATTCAAAAGGAAAACTACCCGGGTAGCAATGATATTAAGGATGTTGATAAGGGACGGGAGTTCCCTACACCACTGACACGTATTTTTATCGAGACATTGATAAGTAATGTCGTAAGACGAAATAGCATTGACCAAGCACTTACACAAGCTGTAAGACCATTTTCAATAATGTCACCTATTTTGTTTGGGACGGCCGTGGAGATGGATCATGTATTTGGATCAAAGTGGCTAGTAGATGAGCTATTTAGATTAGTTTTTTCGGTCTCATATGATGAGATCACTTTGTTTAAGCAATCGATTTTACAAGCGGAAAATTCTTGGTACGTTACTACCAAAGACAGATGCAGAAATCATGCAATGGGCATCTGATAATGCAGACCATGATGTCAGGACGATAGATGGCCATAATCAGTTTCATGGTATGGGTACGATAGCAATGTCGGCTGTGAAAGATCTAGCAAACTTTGACCAACATGTAAGACGTAAGGCAAGATTGGCTGTTTCGGAACTTTATGACGGACAAAGGTATATCCATTGTTTAATACATAGGGTCAGCTGTATCAGGCCTTTCCTCTCTAAAGTTTAAATCCATTGAGGAAAATCAGCGACCGTATATTCTTGATGAAAGAGAAAAAGGTTAGTGCGTCGAATAAAAGTGTTGAATTGTACAGCATTCAAGAAACACACCAGGTAATGGATCCAGTTTTACGTAATAATATCCTGTTTATACACGCGTGGAGTGGTTGTGATACGACTTCATCTACATTTGGACAAGGAAAAACGCATCTAATGAAGACATTAGTTAAATGTAATAGGTTGCAGCATCTATCCCGTGCACTGATTGACGAGACAACCACTGATGATGTTGGTGTTGTGTCTATCTTCTGCAGACTTTACGGTGGTAAATACCATGACACACTAGCCTCCTTAAGACATACACGGTACCAAGCAATGGTTGCACGCTGTAATAAAATTGAGCCTGAAAGATTACCTCCAACTCAGAGAGCAGCGTATTATCACAGCCTTCGAGTCCACATGCAAATGAAGCAATGGGAAGAAATAAAAAACAACTGTCTCAATCCTTGCAAGTGGGGCTGGAAGCTGGAGAAAGATGGTATGCGACCGGTGATGACTGATTTAGGTGCTGCACCAGAAAGTGTCTTAAAATTCATTCGTTGCAAATGTAAAGTCAGTAATAAAAACAATGTGCAACAAATCAATGCTGGTGCCACAAATCCGGGTTAAAATGCATCGCAGCATGTGGAGGTTGTCATGGCGAGATCTGCTACAACAGGCCACACACTGACAGCTGTGAAGCTGAAGATGACGATGTTGAAGAATGGGTTACAAATTAAAACATAGAGATAATAGACAGCTCTTTAATGATTGGTACGAGAGATACATTTTAGTTTAGTATGTTATATTCATTTGGGTTCATTTATTAAATTGCCTGGAGCATGTCTTGTATTATGGGGAATTCTGATTTACTGAACGTACCGGCAGCCATAATGGATTTTGCTATGTCGATTACTTGGTTGAAAGTCAGTTAGAATATTTTATTTCCAACATCCAGAGCAAATTCCAGCATTGTAACCATAAAATATCCTGAGAAATCTTAATTTGGTTTCGTCTAGTGTGTGATTACAATATGTGAAAGGGCAAAAATTTGGAACAAAAATTCAATTTGGCATAAAAGATTTTCCCCAAAGGTTATCAGCTGCGACTTTTTGTCTGTAATACTATAGTCATACGTGAACACAAATTCGAAGGTTTCAATAACATTGGAATTTTTCCCCGAGGTTTGACCAAATCCGCTAGCCTAAGGTAATGGGCCAATAGCAGGCCATATTGGTGCGGTGTTTGCCCAGTATCGACTCTGTAAGCTTTTCTATCACAGAACCGGGGCATACCTATAGCCTAAGAAACACTGAAATTGGCATTGATTCAGCAGAAGCATTTTATGCCCATAATTCTAATATTTTAAATTTATGCGTGGCTTTTATTTGCAACTGGCAACAAGTTTAAGTTGGTTTGTTAATTTGTCTGTCTGTCCGTCAATTTGTCAAAATTATTTACATTTCTGACAACGCTGCCTTGGTCATAACCATAGTGCGTCACACTCGTTCCTTTGAAGGGAACACCGGTTAAAATAGCCAGTAGTTGAAAAAACTAGCTAATAAATATTTCATTGAAAATTTAAAAGTAATTTGGCTGGACGCTGTTGCTACTGTATGTCTAGCGTTCATGACAATCTTGCTGAGCAAACTGCCTCACAAAATTTTTTCCTCAGCTGGTAGCTCTTGAGCACTTCACAACAGAAGATGAAAAATGTGCTGAGATGGTTTCTGTTTCGGAAAATTATATTAATTTGTGCGAAATGTAATCATCATATGTTAAGTTTTATTTCGCTTCATTATATTGGGGTACACAAATTATGTCTCTAAAAGTATACAATATAAACGACTTTATTTTCCCACATGCTTGTGTGGATATGCACCTTTAAATCACGTGGACAAATCACGCGTTTCTATTGGTCAGTTGATTGCTGCAGCTGAGCACATGGATTACGACGACGTCAGCAGACGTTGACGATTTTACATTCCGAGGCAAAAGATATCAAACACTCCAGATGTTTTCCTCAAAGCCTCACGAGGTGAATTGCTCACAAAAATCATCCACACACACCAGCTACTTGCTGGTCGCTGAGCAAAAGAAAATTGCGATGCGGTTAGCTCAGCAAGACTGCCACGTGTGCGCTAGGCAATAAGCAACAACACGAACAGTCAAATTAGTTTTAAAATATTCAACAGCTTACCTGTTGTTACCTTGATATTGAGATTCTGGGAATTCATTGATTGATCGATCCCAACACTGGAAAAGCGGGGATGGTGTGTGTGTGTGTGTGTATGTGTGTGTGTGTGTGTGTGTGTGTGTGTGTGTGTGTGTGTGTGTGTGTGTGTGTGTGTGTGTGTGTGTGTGTGTGTGTATGTGTGTGTGTGTGTGTGTGTGTGTGTATGTGTGTGTGTGTGTGTGTGTGTGTGTGTGTGTGTGTGTGTGTGTGTGTGGGTGGGTGGGTGTGGGTGTGGGTGTGTGTGTGTGTGTGTGTGGGTGGGTGCGTGGGTGTGTGTGTGGGTATGAGGGCTTAGCTAGTAATTGGCGGGACATAGCTGGAAATAGATACGTCTATTGAAGTCAATGTCTTAACAAGCAATCTATTGTTTGCAGACCTCAACCATAAATCAGGTAACATAAGTATACGAGTGATGGCAGTGCTGAGCTTTAGTCAGAAAAAAGGGAGGGAAATTGCATCTATTCCCGATGTAGCAAAACGTCAAATCCAATAAATAGATTGTGCAGAACACCCGAACGAGGGCTGACCTGGTAGATTAGTGCTCTGAGGTGAACCGACTTGATTATGGATGGGAAGAGGAACTTGGAGCAAGACTTGTTTAGTCCCGAATCGCGCAAAGTATCTGACTCACTCTCAATCAGTCCTGAAGATGATAGAACGCGAGGACATGTAATACATCCACTTGCAGAATAGGTCCATTTCTCATTGGCAGGGCATTATTGAATTATCTGCCAAAACAAATGACATTGTGTTTGACCTAATGCTAAGGATACTATCGCCAGCATACGATGATAAGAATCACCAGTAAGAAGCTAGTACGTAGTTGTGACCTTTAGTGTTTTATATTGAGGTGGGGAAGCTGACAGAAACACCGAAAATTGTTAGCCGTATAGAGTCCAAACTGTTGTGTTTTCTAACCCCCTTCCCTTATATAGATGCAACTGTGCGTTTCATTCAAGGCCTGACTGCTCGCGGTCCTTGAGTGTTCCTAGTATTTAAAATCCTACTCTTGCGCATTCGATATTCTGACGGACCGTAAATGAAATCATTGGACAGTGTTTCGTCATTTCATTAAACAAATGCAAGTTGTGCCTAATTAAATGCCTAACACTGTGGACGCTGCTACCACCAATAAAATCCTATTACTGGACATATTCGGTAACCCATAAGGAATATGCGACATTATTTTATCATCTGTGTCATTCCATGCCTCATTTATTGTGTCACATTTTGTGGGTTACTGGCGGGGAAAATCAGGTATTAATTGTTGGTATTGGTAATTTCATACTCGTCAACTGATAGGAAAAATTGTATTTATCCCTTAAATAAATTGCAAATGGACAACCCTGTCACCTTTGCTCTGCTGTAGCTTTGTATATTTGTAGGTGGAAAGGCGAATGTAAATAGCTGATATTTGCCATTCCATACTTGACGAAACCAATGGGACCATTTGAGTAGGTTTTATCTTTATTTGGAGACAATGCCCTATATAAATAAATCTCAATATGTGTCATATTCGATGTGTGTGATGCGTATAAAAGGGCTAAACCACACACACGGTTGCAACGTATTTCTGAGATCTTGTGGCATAGCTCCATCAAATCACAATGTCAATCGTTTTGTTGCATGCACATGATAAATGATCAGCTCCTTTGGCTTAATTAATGCCAACCATATCATGTGTTGCTGATGTTAGTCCTGTATCCCTAGGAAAATTACGTTATATATTTTAAAACAAATTTGTTGGGAAACTGTTGCTGCTTAGGTTAGCAACCGGTTGCAGATGAATTAATTTCAAAATATTCAACAGCTTTCCAGTACAGTTATCTTGAAATTGAGAAATTGTATCTTCAAGGGTTGTCCAGTTTAAGCGCAGTGAGATTCTCCACAATGACAGGTTAGCACAGATTCCCGCGATTGATTGCTATAATCACAGACAATACACACACGCAATACACTGATCAAATCGAGTCTACATGCTTACGGTAATGATTCTGCATCATTAATCTGCGTACAATAAGATAATTTGCTGTCTGTTTGACCCATTCTTTATTATGTTATGATCAGGGTCGCAAACGTAAAATGGGGGTCGGGTGGGTGGAGTAGATGGTATGACGAATGGAGCGGAAAATGGTATAGAGTGATAAGGGTTGGGAGAGGGAGACTATGAGAGGAAGGAATATGGTGGGGGGGGGGGGGGCGATGGAGACAGCGAGCAGCGGTGGGTGGGGAGGAGAAGAAGAGAGATATGGTGTGAAGGTTCGGTGGGGAGAGGCTAGAGCATGGGAAAGGGGAGGAGAGCGAGACAGCGAGAGAGCTGGAGAGGGGAAGAGGTTGAGAGGGCGGGAGGGGTGGGAGAAGGAAAAGGGGCTGATATGGGGAAACAGGAGAGGGGATAGATGGCGAGCGAGTATACTGGGGGAGGGAGATGGTTAGAGGTGTGGAGAGCGAGAGGGAGTGAGAGGAGGAGAAGAAGAAGAAGAAGAAGAAGAGAGAGAGAGAGAGAGAGAGAGAGAGAGAGGTGTGGGAGATGGATGTATTTGTAGAAAATAATAATGAAAAGCATCAGTCAATATAACTCCTATATTAAAATGCAATGGTTCTTATAATAAATCTGTGACAGGGTAAAATCTCTTTTAACAAACAATTTCCTTCTCACTGTCAGTAGCACGTTAATGGACCGGTTTATTTATTTATTTACACCTATTCGCATCAATTTACAAAACCCTCATTTATCAGTCATTGACTGCCCTTACTGTGTTTCCATTCTTTCTCGCCAAAACCTGTTTGGGTGTGTGTGAATGCGTAGCGTGATGTTAACCCGTTACCTGTAGAAAAATCGTAGGTGTTGAATATTTTAGAAACAAATTCACTGACAGATTTTGCTGCCTTTCCTAGCAAACACTTTCAGTCAAATTATTTTTCAAACTTTCGACATCCCATTAATAAATTTGTTTCTTGCAGTTGTTGTAGCTCGGGCATCGGCAAAAATGTGGTACACATCTTTTACCACCTCACGTTTAAGTGGCCCTCTTTAGTTATGGTTTCCTGAGGTAAACAGACGATCCACAACCCACATTTCCCACCCATTGTACCTCATAAAAGCGTGTCCACTCACCCTGCCTTTTCGCCACCAACTCACCAAGCTAACCATACATACGTTTAAGTAATCTCTGTTTTATTGTTTTCTTATTTATTATTTTTGATGAGTAAGAACTTATGCCAGCCTCGATGTGATTGGCAGGTCCATAGAACTCGTGGACCGATAGCGAGAATCTCGTGTTTGTTTACTTAGCGCGCGGGGCTATCCATGAGCAGACCATATCCGCCAAAGCAGAGGAGAACACTCAATACTCGAAGAAATAATATGACATGGTGTTTTATCTGAGGGATATGTAAGATAATCATGTCTTATGGTATCAAAGGTGACTATGTTAAAAAATCTATTCATGTACACAATGAGATTATAAACGCAGATGTTCCTTACTATTAACCCTACCAATGCAGGTTACTGGGCCAATATGGGGCCCATACTGCGCCAGTAATCAGATGTCCGACGACTCTCCATAATCACATTAACAGGAGGTTATAAATGCGGGTGGGTTCATGTAAAATATATGACAAACGGTAGCGCCTGAACCGCTTGGCCGATTCTGATAATTCTGCTACCCACAACTAGTTACTGGGGATTTGTGTGATCACATACATCATCAGTCTAATGGATCAAAAGATAGAGCATGCCGGACAGAGAATTGCGCAGCAATCCGATATCCGATAACTTTCAGTTCCATGCTAGAATTTTATTGTCATGTTATGTACTATGCAATCGACCATGCATTAAGCTTTGTCACACCTATATGTATGTGTACAGTGTTCTGCGAATGCAGCAATTTGATAACATCCTGCAGGTACAATTGAGTAGAGGAGAGACGAGCTGGGCCCCGTTTTCACACCTTTAAAGTAGTTGCTGTGTCAGAGCAACCAACTAATTTGCATCATTATCACCTTTTTTCCTTTGATCTCACCACCTATTGAAAAGGTATGAAAACGGGTGACCAGATCGCCTCCATTCTGATTGGATGTTAGATGTAGAGGTTGCCCATAAGCCCATCCACCTCATTAAATCACATGACTCCTGTCATCCAATGAAGTGAGCTTAAAGGTGATTAGCATAATGATTGACACGGGTTAATGAGGGTAATTATGGATGATTGACAGGCAACATGTCTGGACTCATCGTTTCCTGGGAACTCATTCGATCGTGAAGCCCCGCACCCCTCATTAAGTCACGTGCCTCCAGGCATCCAGCACTGCAACCTTAAGGGTAATTAGCATAATGCTGATTGACGAGGGTCAATGGATGTAATTAAGGCTGATCTTTTAGAGCCATGCCAAACGCTCAAGGGTTAATGTATTGTGTAGTGAGGGACAGCTGGGTTATGTGTCTGGACATGTATTTTCCTGGGAACTCATTCGATGACGAAGCTACGCCCCCTCGTTAAATTACAGGTCTCTAGGTATCCATTGAGGTGCACTTAATAATGCGTGACAAGCATTCCAGGATACATATCTGGAACTTATGCAATCATGGGAGATTCGAAACAGTCGAACTATAGGGTAGGGTCAATTGTGGAAGACGTCTCCATTGGTCTAAACTAAACTAGATCATTATTAAACTTCTGAAACTTGGCGTTTTTAGCCATGACAATGTACAACGGTACATAAGGTGGCTTGACAGGATACATATCTGGAACTCATGCAATCATGGGAGATTCTAAACAGTCGAACTATAGGGTAGGGTCAATTGTGGAAGACGTCTCCATTGGTCTAAACTAAACTAGATCATTATTAAACTTCTGAAACTCCGCGTTTTAGCCATGACAATGTACAATGGTTGATGTATAGCATAAGGAGAATCGGTTAGTTATTACCCTAACAGATTAAAATTAACTAGTCGAGCTTTAAAACAACTCTGACCATGTGCAACGATCGTCAGAGTCATACAAAGTTCTACGAATCGATTTTCATTCGTGTTAAGGAAATAACAACAACCTATTATATTTTTAACAGGCCTCGGGCGGCCATGCAATATTTGGAGAAAAGAATGTCAGCCTAAGTTGACTCAGGGTTTGGACGGGTTATAGACGAGGATTATTTCAGTTTTCAATGTATTATATGTTTATGCATATGGAAGACTGCGTTATAAGCCACATATCTTAGCGTACTTCCATCAGAACCAAAATAAAATCTGTCTAAACCAACATCAATGATCAACCAGTCAAATTAGTTTCAAAATATTCAGTAGCTTACACGCATAGCTTTCTGGAAATTGCTACTCATGGCGTTCAGAGATCGATCGATCCCAACACGCTCGAGGTATGGGTGGAGCTTAGCTAGAGATGGGAGGGACATAACCAAAAATGGAACATGTATTAGTGAGCTACGGGCAATCGGTTATGCCATTATACTTGCTTAATAGACCGTCAAGTTGTAGGAATTGTATGTCTTTACTATTTAATAAACATTATGCAAAATACTTTGAAAGTAACTTGACTGGACATTGAACACACGTGCT
>CM067373.1:174540712-174621211 GCA_034401795.1 Chaetoderma sp. LZ-2023a | reverse complement strand
GCATGACACGTGTGTTGAGCACATGGATTACGACGACGTCAGCAGACGTTGACGATTTTACATTCCGAGGCAAAAGATATCAAACACTACAGATATTTTCCTCAAAGCCTCACGAGGTGAATTGCCCACAAAAATCATCCACACACACCAGCTACTGGCTGGTCTCTGAGCAAAAGAAAATCGCGATGCGGTTAGCTCAGCAAGACTGCCACGTGAGCTCTAGGCAATAAGCAACAACATGAACAGTCAAATTAGTTTTAAAATATTCAACAGCTTATCTGTTGTTACCTTGATATTGAGATTCTGAGAATTCATTGATTGATCGATCCCAACACGGGAAAAGCGGGGATGGTGTGTGTGTGTGTGTGTGTGTGTGTGTGTGTGTGTGTGTGTGCGTGCGTGTGTGTGTATGAGTGAGTGAGTGTGTGTGTGTGTGTGTGTGTGTGTGTGTGTGTGTGTGGGTGGGTGGGTGGGCGTGTGTGTGTGTGTGTGTGTGTGTGTGTGTGTGTGTGTGTGTGTGTGTGTGTGTGTGTGTGTGTGTGTGTGTGTGTGTGTGTGTGTGTGTGAGAGTGTGTGTGTGTGTGTGTGTGTGTGTGTGTGTGTGTGTGTGTGTGTGTGTGTGTGTGTGTGTGTGTGTGTGTGTGTGTGTGTGTGTGTGTGGGTATGAGGGCTTAGCTAGTAATTGGCGGGACATAGCTAGAAATAGAAACGTCTATTGAAGTCAATGTCTTAACAAGCAATCTATTGTTTGCAGACCTCAACCATAAATCAGGTAACATAAGTTTACGAGTGATGGCAGTGCTGAGCTTTAGTCAGAAAAATGGGAGGGAAATTGCATCTATTCCCGATGTAGCAAAACGTCAAATCCAATAAATAGATTGTGCAGAACACCCGAACGAGGGCTGACCTGATAGATTAGTGCTCTGAGGTGAACCGACTTGATTATGGATGGGAAGAGGAACTTGGAGCGAGACTTGTTTAGTCCCGAATCGCGCAAAGTATTTGACTCACTCTCAATCAGTCCTGAAGATGATAGAACGCGAGGACATGTAATACATCCACTTGCAGAATAGGTCTATTTCTCATTGGCAGGGCATTATTGAAATATCTGCCAAAACAAATGACATTGTGTTTGACCTAATGCTAAGGATACTATCGCCAGCATACGATGATAAGAATCACCAGTAAGAAGCTAGTACGTAGTTGTGACCTTTAGTGTTTTATATTGAGGTGGGGAAGCTGACAGAAACACCGAAAATTGTTAGCCGTATAGAGTCCAAACTGTTGTGTTTTCTAACCCCCTTCCCTTATATAGATGCAACTGTGCGTTTCATTCAAGGCCTGACTGCTCGCGGTCCTTGAGTGTTCCTAGTATTTAAAATCCTACTCTTGCGCATTCGATATTCTGACGGACCGTAAATGAAATCATTGGACAGTGTTTCGTCATTTCATTAAACAAATGCAAGTTGTGCCTAATTAAATGCCTAACACTGTGGACGCTGCTACCACCAATAAAATCCTATTACTGGACATATTCGGTAACCCATAAGGAATATGCGACATTATTTTATCATCTGTGTCATTCCATGCCTCATTTATTGTGTCACATTTTGTGGGTTACTGGCGGGGAAAATCAGGTATTAATTGTTGGTATTGGTAATTTCATACTCGTCAACTGATAGGAAAAATTGTATTTATCCCTTAAATAAATTGCAAATGGACAACCCTGTCACCTTTGCTCTGCTGTAGCTTTGTATATTTGTAGGTGGAAAGGCGAATGTAAATAGCTGATATTTGCCATTCCATACTTGACGAAACCAATGGGACCATTTGAGTAGGTTTTATCTTTATTTGGAGACAATGCCCTATATAAATAAATCTCAATATGTGTCATATTCGATGTGTGTGATGCGTATAAAAGGGCTAAACCACACACACGGTTGCAACGTATTTCTGAGATCTTGTGGCATAGCTCCATCAAATCACAATGTCAATCGTTTTGTTGCATGCACATGATAAATGATCAGCTCCTTTGGCTTAATTAATGCCAACCATATCATGTGTTGCTGATGTTAGTCCTGTATCCCTAGGAAAATTACGTTATATATTTTAAAACAAATTTGTTGGGAAACTGTTGCTGCTTAGGTTAGCAACCGGTTGCAGATGAATTAATTTCAAAATATTCAACAGCTTTCCAGTACAGTTATCTTGAAATTGAGAAATTGTATCTTCAAGGGTTGTCCAGTTTAAGCGCAGTGAGATTCTCCACAATGACAGGTTAGCACAGATTCCCGCGATTGATTGCTATAATCACAGACAATACACACACGCAATACACTGATCAAATCGAGTCTACATGCTTACGGTAATGATTCTGCATCATTAATCTGCGTACAATAAGATAATTTGCTGTCTGTTTGACCCATTCTTTATTATGTTATGATCAGGGTCGCAAACGTAAAATGGGGGTCGGGTGGGTGGAGTAGATGGTATGACGAATGGAGCGGAAAATGGTATAGAGTGATAAGGGTTGGGAGAGGGAGACTATGAGAGGAAGGAATATGGTGGGGGGGGGGGGGGGCGATGGAGACAGCGAGCAGCGGTGGGTGGGGAGGAGAAGAAGAGAGATATGGTGTGAAGGTTCGGTGGGGAGAGGCTAGAGCATGGGAAAGGGGAGGAGAGCGAGACAGCGAGAGAGCTGGAGAGGGGAAGAGGTTGAGAGGGCGGGAGGGGTGGGAGAAGGAAAAGGGGCTGATATGGGGAAACAGGAGAGGGGATAGATGGCGAGCGAGTATACTGGGGGAGGGAGATGGTTAGAGGTGTGGAGAGCGAGAGGGAGTGAGAGGAGGAGAAGAAGAAGAAGAAGAAGAAGAGAGAGAGAGAGAGAGAGAGAGAGAGAGAGGTGTGGGAGATGGATGTATTTGTAGAAAATAATAATGAAAAGCATCAGTCAATATAACTCCTATATTAAAATGCAATGGTTCTTATAATAAATCTGTGACAGGGTAAAATCTCTTTTAACAAACAATTTCCTTCTCACTGTCAGTAGCACATTAATGGACCGGTTTATTTATTTATTTACACCTATTCGCATCAATTTACAAAACCCTCATTTATCAGTCATTGACTGCCCTTACTGTGTTTCCATTCTTTCTCGCCAAATCCTGTTTGGGTGTGTGTGAATGCGTAGCGTGATGTTAACCCGTTACCTGTAGAAAAATCGTAGGTGTTGAATATTTTATAAACAAATTCACTGACAGATTTTGCTGCCTTTCCTAGCAAACACTTTCAGTCAAATTATTTTTCAAACTTTCGACATCCCATTAATAAATTTGTTTCTTGCAGTTGTTGTAGCTCGGGCATCGGCAAAAATGTGGTACACATCTTTTACCACCTCACGTTTAAGTGGCCCTCTTTAGTTATGGTTTCCTGAGGTAAACAGACGATCCACAACCCACATTTCCCACCCATTGTACCTCATAAAAGCGTGTCCACTCACCCTGCCTTTTCGCCACCAACTCACCAAGCTAACCATACATACGTTTAAGTAATCTCTGTTTTATTGTTTTCTTATTTATTATTTTTGATGAGTAAGAACTTATGCTAGCCTCGATGTGATTGGCAGGTCCATAGAACTCGTGGACCGATAGCGAGAATCTCGTGTTTGTTTACTTAGCGCGCGGGGCTATCCATGAGCAGACCATATCCGCCAAAGCAGAGGAGAACACTCAATACTCGAAGAAATAATATGACATGGTGTTTTATCTGAGGGATATGTAAGATAATCATGTCTTATGGTATCAAAGGTGACTATGTTAAAAAATCTATTCATGTACACAATGAGATTATAAACGCAGATGTTCCTTACTATTAACCCTACCAATGCAGGTTACTGGGCCAATATGGGGCCCATACTGCGCCAGTAATCAGATGTCCGACGACTCTCCATAATCACATTAACAGGAGGTTATAAATGCGGGTGGGTTCATGTAAAATATATGACAAACGGTAGCGCCTGAACCGCTTGGCCGATTCTGATAATTCTGCTATCTACAACTAGTTACTGGGGATTTGTGTGATCACATACATCATCAGTCTAATGGATCAAAAGATAGAGCATGCCGGACAGAGAATTGCGCAGCAATCCGATATCCGATAACTTTCAGTTCCATGCTAGAATTGTATTGTCATGTTATGTACTATGCAATCGACCATGCATTAAGCTTTGTCACACCTATATGTATGTGTACAGTGTTCTGCGAATGCAGCAATTTGCAAACATCCTGCAGGTACAATTGAGTAGAGGAGAGACGAGCTGGGCCCCGTTTTCACACCTTTAAAGTAGTTGCTGTGTCAGAGCAACCAACTAATTTGCATCATTATCACCTTTTTTCCTTTGATCTCACCACCTATTTAAAAGGTATGAAAACGGGCGACCAGATCGCCTCCATTCTGATTGGATGTTAGATGTAGAGGTTGCCCATAAGCCCCTCCACCTCATTAAATCACATGACTCCTGTCATCCAATGAAGTGAGCTTAAAGGTGATTAGCATAATGATTGACACGGGTTAATGAGGGTAATTATGGATGATTGACAGGCTACATGTCTGGACTCATCGTTTCCTGGGAACTCATTCGATCGTGAAGCCCCGCACGCCTCATTAAGTCACGTGCCTCCAGGCATCCAGCACTGCAACCTTAAGGGTAATTAGCATAATGCTGATTGACGAGGGTCAATGGATGTAATTAAGGCTGATCTTTTAGAGCCATGCCAAACGCTCAAGGGTTAATGTATTGTGTAGTGAGGGACAGCTGGGTTATGTGTCTGGACATGTATTTTCCTGGGAACTCATTCGATGACGAAGCTACGCCCCCTCGTTAAATTACAGGTCTCTAGGTATCCATTGAGGTGCACTTAATAATGCGTGACAAGCATTCCAGGATACATATCTGGAACTTATGCAATCATGGGAGATTCGAAACAGTCGAACTATAGGGTAGGGTCAATTGTGGAAGACGTCTCCATTGGTCTAAACTAAACTAGATCATTATTAAACTTCTGAAACTCAGCGTTTTTAGCCATGACAATGTACAACGGTACATAAGGTGGCTTGACAGGATACATATCTGGAACTCATGCAATCATGGGAGATTCTAAACAGTCGAACTATAGGGTAGGGTCAATTGTGGAAGACATCTCCATTGGTCTAAACTAAACTAGATCATTATTAAACTTCTGAAACTCGGCGTTTTTAGCCATGACAATGTACAATGGTTGATGTATAGCATAAGGAGAATCGGTTAGTTATTGCCCTAACAGATTAAAATTAACTAGTCGAGCTTTAAAACAACTCTGACCATGTGCAACGATCGTCAGAGTCATACAAAGTTCTACGAACCAATTTTCAATCGTGTTAAGGAAATAACAACAACCTATTATATTTTTAACAGGCCTCGGGCGGCCATGCAATATTTGGAGAAAAGAATGTCAGCCTAAGTTGACTCAGGGTTTGGACGGGTTATAGACGAGGATTATTTCAGTTTTCAATGTATTATATGTTTATGCATATGGAAGACTGCGTTATAAGCCACATATCTTAGCGTACTTCCATCAGAACCAAAATAAAATCAGTCTAAACCAACATCAATGATCAACCAGTCAAATTAGTTTCAAAATATTCAGTAGCTTACACACATAGCTTTCTGGAAATTGCTAATCATGGCGTTCAGAGATCGATCGATCCCAACACGCTCGAGGTATGGGTGGACCTTAGCTAGAGATGGGAGGGACATAACCAAAAATGGAACATGTATTAGTGAGCTACGGGCAATCGGTTATGCCATTATACTCGCTTAATAGACCGTCAAGTTGTAGGAATTGTATGTCTTTACTATTTAATAAACATTATGCAAAATACTTTGAAAGTAACTTGACTGGACATTGTTGCCGCCATAAGCAGTAACATCGCTAGAATCCTATTGTCTAATAATTGATGAGCTAAGCTTTGGACGATTCGATCATTTGAAAAAAAATCTAATAATAACCAAAAGGGACGTGTCTTGTATCTACATAGTAGTTATAGAAGCCATAGGCCATAAGAAGATTTCTACAGCTGCAACCTTCACCAATAAAATTTATATTAAAATAATAAGTTTATCATATAATCAATATGCCATGACATCAATATCTCGAATGTGATTCAACTTTTGCTAGGGCGCATGACTTGAAATGGCATACGACATGATTCCATAGCAATGAAGACAGTGAGAATCTAGAGCATCAAGATGAAGATTTGACTGTGATGAAGCACGAAGAGGATAAGCCAAGGGATTCAGAGTGCGAAACCCTCGATGACTCAATGGATTCTGAGAGCGATGATGCCTTAATGGAGTCTGAGAGTGATGATGATGAAGGTGATTCTGAAAAAGAAGACATAGACAATGACTCAACAGAGTCTGATAGCAATGATGATGGCGAGGACATAGACAATGACTCAATGGAGTCTGAGAGTGATGATGAAGGTGAAGATGAAAAAGAAGTCATAGGCAATCGGGAGGTCTTCGTCATATTCCAAAATATTAAGCAGAACATAGATGCTGAACAATCAGGTTTAGAAGATGAGGGTGGTGAAGCGAACATAGCCTTCAAAGGTGTATAGACTGATGTGTAAGTTACAAAGTGTACTGACATAATACGCCAGTGGAGAAGACTACAGGACCCTATGCTCATTAAAATAATTCACAATGAAACTACAGATTTTATCACCGAGGGGTACGCATACGATGAAGCAGTCTTCATAGCATTTGGTAAAAGGGTGTTTCTGATCACGGAGTACATAAGCAACAATCTAGATGCCAACATTAATGATGATGATGGATCTGATACTGAAAGTATTGATATGACTGATGCGTAAGGTATGAGTCTACCATAGACTCGTGGATCTCCAGAACATTGACTATTTGCTAGTAACAGAAATTATATGTTTATCCTTTGTAGTCTGCTGAATCCGATGACATTATAAGTTTTGACGGCGATCATAACTAAACCCTGTCCTACTAATGCATGCATGCACGCACGCACGCACACACGCATGCACGCACACAAGCATGCATGCACGCAAGCATGCATGCACACAGACACACGCACGCACGCACGCACGCACACACACACACACTCACACACACACACACCACACACACACACACACACACACACACACACACACACTCACTCACACACACACACACACACACACACACATGCGCACGCGCATGCATGCACACCCGAAAGCATGGCCACAACAATGCCCAGTCAATTTACTTTCAAAAGTAAGCATGTGCATACCGATGTATAGTTATTTTGAAAATTATAAAAAAATATTCAATTGTATTTGGTGTATTTTGTATTTTATTCACTCTGGCTTTACGTAAAGCATATGAGGTGAAAATATTTTACAATTAGTAGACTGGCAGTAGATAAAAAATTACATATTTCATATTGTTAGCATTATAAAATTAAGATGTAACAGAGCATCAATATTTCTCATAAATTCCGATGTACAGTTTGTATGTCATATGGTCAAACTAGCATCTGAGCACCAGGATTTTGTCTCCATTGTTGAGCATGAGCCAACCCACCCTGTCCTCCACCTCTGAACAGTCCACAGCTGTTACAATTCAATTCAATATAATACTATGCGTATCTGCAACTAAGTAGGTTTATCATTTATACATTAATTTAAATATTTTGTGTACTTCGAGGAAGTTATCCAAATAACCTTGAATTGAATTGTTGTAGCCTTGAGTGGCACACACAACCCATGTGGCTAATGACCAAACTTAAATCTCTGTAAGAAAAATCAATTACGAGAAGAGGAATAAATTTAGAGCACAGTTCAGCACAGAAATAACCTGACACATTTACAAAGCAAAATAAAATGTACTGTCGAATATTTTGAAGGTAACTGGATTGAAAGACATTGCGACCTAAGGCAGCAATTGTCTTCAAACCAAATTACGCCCAAAATACAGAAGAGAACAGTTCTTACGAAAATGTTTCTGTTCCCGTGTATGGACATGTTATCTTATCCCTGAGCTGCACTGTATATAGGCAATATTATGGACAAAAATAATGAATTAACTGATGACACAGATGGCTGATTACCTAGCCATAATTAAATTCAGTTTATAACAATGGTGGGTGGGGGTGGGCGGGTTGTGTTGGGGTCGGGGCGAGTAGGTTGCGTGGTGGTGGGGGCTCATGTTAAAAAGCCTTTCAAAATCGACTTTCACATTTTCTCATAATTATAATTTCGTGGCAGACCATTAGAGTTACATCAATGCCTGATGCACCTGGCTAATGACACATTCCAAATTAAAGTATTATAAGAAAAATCGATAACGTTGTTATGGCCCCCTGGGTCTGAGCAGACTATATCTTTGTTATTAATATGGTTGGTGGGAGGTGTGGGGATTGGGGAGGGGGTGTTGAGTCGATGTGGGTAGGTGTGTTGTGGCGGGGTGGGTGTTAGTGTAGGTTGTGGGGTGATGGGGTGGGTGGGGGGTTTGGATTGTGGGGGGTGGGGTGGTGCGTCGTTAGCGAATAGAGAAATGTGTAGGTCTTCTAGTCCAGCTGTTGCCAATATTGCCTTGGACGAATGCTAAGTTCGCCTACTCGAGTCATTATGCACTAAGCAGTTGGAATGTACGGACGTGAAAGTGATGCTGGAGTTTTACTTCAATCTTGTCAAAACTGTGTTAGCTATAATTCTAATTTTTAAGATCGTTAATACATGTGCCTAGCGATTTCCAGAAAACTATCCAGGTAAGCTGTTGAATATTTTGAAAGTAAATTGACAGGGCGTTGTTACTGTTTATGGCCACAACACCACCAAGTCAATTTAGTTTCAAATTATTCTACATATGTTTATTAAATAGTAAAGCCATACAATTCATGCAACTTGACGATCTATTAAGCGATTATAATGGAATATCCAATTGCCCTCAGAGGGCTAATAGATTTTTCCATTTTAGCCATACCTCTCCCAGTTCTAGCTAAGCTCTGCCCACACCTCGATCAGGTTCAATTTGTGGACCAGGAGAAGACAAGCCACAGACTTTTAACTGTGAAATGACTGGTTAGATAACCTAACCAGTCATTCCATTCCAACAGACGCTCACCATAAGAGAATCGAAATATTTATATACAAAGCTGAGTGCAAAAAAGTGTAAATATAAGAGGAATATGGTACAGTTTAAAATAATCTTGACGAAACCTTATCACAAATTTACTAGTTGTTATCTGTTATGCATTATGCATCATGTTACACATTTCGTCATAGTGTGGGCGTTTTAGCCATGTCCCGCCCATCTCTAGCTAAGCTCCACCCACACATCGATCGGGTTTGGGATTGATTGATCTTTGAACTCCTTGGCTAGCGATTTCCAGAAAACTATCTGGGTAAGCTGTGAAATATTTTGAAGGTAAATTGCCCGGGCGATGTAACTGCTTATGGCGGCAACAATGTCCCATCAATTTACTTTCAAAGTATTTTGCATAATGTTTATTAAACAGTAAATACATACAATTCATACAATTTGACGGTCTATTAAGTGAGTATAACAGCATAACTGATTGCCCACAGCTCACTAATACACATTACGTTTTTAGCCATGTCCCTCTAGTGATTTCCAGAAAGCTATACATGTAAGCTGCTGCATATTTTGAAACTAATTTGACTGGTTGATCATTGATGTTGGTTTAAACAGATTTAATTTTGGTTCTGATGGAAGTACACTAAGATATGTGGCTTATAACGCAGTCTTCCATATGTATGTTTACTCTGTGTAGTGCCACCATCCAATCTACTAATCGGCCAATGCTTGTTCTCTAGAGCTGGCCCCAAGATTTGGAACAGTCTTCCACCACATATACAAAATTGCCGTAAAATTGAACCTTCCAAATCTGCTCTCAAAACATATTTATTTTCAATTTAAGTTTGTGTACATAATTGTGTAATTTTATATAATCTTGTAAAGTACCTTTGAGCTTCAATTGGAATTGGCGAAATATAAATGCATACATACATACATACATACATACATACATGAACATATAATACTTTGAAATCTGAAATAATCATTGTCTATAACCAATCCAAACACTGAGTCAACTTAGGCTGACATTTTTTTTCTCCAAATATTGTGTGGCCACTCGAGGCCCGTTAAAAATGCAATAGGTTGTTGTTATTTCCCTAACACGATTGAAAATTGATTTGCTGAAATTTGTATGACTCTGGCGATTGTTACACATGGTCAGAGTTGTTTTAAAGCTTGACTAGTTAATTTTAATCTGTCAGGGTAATAACTAACCAATTGTCCTTATGCTATACATCGACCCTTGAACATTGTCATAGCTAAAAACGCCAAAGTTCAGAAGTTTAATAATGATCAACCCATTAGACTAATGTAGATGTTTTCCGCAATTGACCCTACTCTATAGCCTGTCAAGCTGCCTTATACCTGTCAATTAATGCTCATCATGCGTCGTTAAGCGCACCCGGTCATCGCTCATTATGCAATACATTAACCCTTGAGTGTTTGGCATTGCTCTAAGAGATCAACCTTAATTACACCCATTAATCTTGGTCAATCAGCATTATGCTAATTACCCTTAAGCTCACAGTGCTGGATGCCTGGGGGCACATGACTTAACGAGGGGGGCATGGGGCTTCATGATTGAACGAGTTCCCAGGAAATGACGAGTCCAGACATGTAGCCTGTCAATCATCCTTAGTTACCCTCATTAACCTGTGTCAATCATTACACTAATCACATTTAAGCTCACCTCATTGGATGACAGGAGTCACGTGATTTACTGAGGGGGAGGGGCTTATGGGCAACCTCTACATCTAACATCCAATCAGAATGGAGGAGATCTGGGCCTCCATATTCACACCTTTTTCAATTGGTGGTGAGGTCAAAGGAAGAAGTGTGATGATGATGCAAATTAGTTGGTTGCGCTGACACACCAACTACTTTACAAGTGTGAAAACGGGGCCCCAGCTTGCCTCTTCTCTACTCAATTAGTGATTCTTCTTTGGCCACTGTTTCTTCTCCTCAGCCAGAGTCCTTAGCTGGCGCAGGTTCTTCTTGCTCGTCAGCATACCCTGTACCGTTTCTATTAGATTGGTGGGTAGCACACTTAGCAGGTTTGTACAGCGTGTTCCTCTAGAGATTTGTAGATGTTGACACTGAGTACAGCAACTTCCAAGGCTTTCTGTACTGGGGTATTCGCATAGATCATATTTGTTGGGCTACCTTTGCTGACAGTTGGATTGTTTTTGCACATAGTGCTTAACGCGTCGTTTGGAGATTATACTGCCCAGCCAGCGATGTAGGGTTATTGTATGAAGGCGTCTGCGGTGACAGGCACCCACCTCATCTAGAACTGTTTTCGTAACTGCCCAGTTCTTACAGTTATACACGATCAGTGACACTCAGGTAGTTTCATCCAAGAGTTTCCAAACGGACTGGAAGGCAAATGTTTCCTGTGGCGTAACATGTAACGATATCAGAGGACCTCCACATTAGTGAACCAAGGATTGTGTTGATCCTCTGGTCCTTCAGGCCACGCAGCTCAATACGTTTGTCAGTGAATTTGTCTGTCGCTGTTAGGTGTATTTGGGTAAACTTGGTCTTGGCTCTAGTTCACGAAGAGCGTCACATTCTTGACTTGTTCTGCGTGTCTTGAGAGGTTCTTGAGAGGCTTTTTCCCTCATCTATGAACTCTGCATTGTCTGTGCACTCCATCTGTACTAGGAGGCCCAGTGTAGATACGGGTGGACTGGGTCTTGTGGATTGCATTCGCAAACACAAGAGAGCTGCGGCAAGATTGCATGTAAAGAGCAACCGAGAAAGCTGTCTTACTGTGGAGAATCAAAGAAATTCTCGAACGCTGCAGATTGTACATTTTGTCTCAGACAGCTGTCATATATACAATGTTATTAATGTTACAGTCTGTTTTCGGCGGCTGAAAGTAATGGATGAAGCCGTCTTAGCTATGCCTCGCCCATCTCTAGCTAAGCTCATCCCACGGTTTGCTCCTGTTTGAATCGATCGACCCATGTACTCTCGGAATCTCAATTTCCAGAAAACTATACAGTTAAGCTATGGCGGCAACAGCGCACAGGCGAATTAGTTTCAAAATATTCAATAGCATGTTTATATTAAATAGTAAAAACATACAGGTCGTGCAACCTGACAGACTATTACGCGTTTAAGACTCACTGAATCAAGTCATTCATATGGTAAATGATGATGACGTCATCCTATCCATGCAGAGATGTCTGCGGTGGGAGGTATCACGTTTATCCAGAGCTGCTCAGCTATTACAGTTATATAGCATCACGGATGCGCAGGTTGCGCATACACACGTAGTCTTTTTGTCAAGGGCCATCTTTGATCTACGAATCCATAGTTTCCAGAAGGACTGGAAAGCGATGTTCCCCAAGACGCAGCGTGCAGCGATTCCAGCAGTACCGCAGAGTAGTGAGCCCAGTATTTTACGTTTCCTCCATGGCACCCAGTCATGAAGTGGATCATCATTTTCCTTGGCTTCATGCTTTGTCGATAGGTATATGTGGATGAACTCAATTTTTGATTCATTCATAAAGTGGTTCTCAATTTTTAGTTTGCATGCCGCTATAGGGAGAAGTTCGTCAACGGGTTTGTACATTTTAGTTCCAGCTATTTATACATATCTGTATCAGTATACCAGTACACAAGCACACATACACACAGTAAACATGTAGGCCTACGCTAAACACATCTCGTTAACGCGTATTTACTGGCGCATTGCCAGCAACGCATGGTAGAGCTCAAAGCATTGAAACGTAATTTGTCAAAATGCAATGCTAAACGTCATAGTTTAAAAAAATTACAGGTGCTTATGATAATCGTCTTCGGATAATTGAAACCTCACACGCGGCTCCACACATGCGCACACACGTACATACTTTAACTGTCTACCTGTTGCAAGCCACCAGGCACTAATTTCAATGGGCAATGACTATGAACCTATTGAATATATTGAACATAATTTGACTGAAAGTTGTAGGAGGCTTAGCCACCAGTAACTTCCAGTCAAATTGTTTTCAAAATATTCAGCATATCCAGAGTTAAGCACCGTAGAAAAATGTAGTCTGCAGAAATTCAGCAGGCAGACGGTTAAGCCGAATCCGGGGGAATTATGTTGTTCACTTTCGCCCTGTGAGCGGTAGATGGTGTTTGCAGTTGTATCTCACAACCTACTGATCAGAATTGGTGCACATCTTAACACAATAACAACAGTTATCGTCAACGAGGATTGTCACATTTTGCATCTATAGATATCTGGGTAACTGCTGGGAGGATTTGGCTCACATCCTAACACAGGAAATGTTGTGACCATGCATTTGGATTCCACACCTTTGGCCATGATTGGCGAAGAATTCGGAAAATCCAGAAATAAATTTTTTTAAATGAGGGTGCTGTTTTGCAATTGCTCTTGTTTTCTTTAGGAATCTGTTTTAATGTAATCTGTTGCTATCCCTTCACAGCAACGACCTTCAACAACAGGACATCTAACCCTTTAACACTCATATCACCCAAAAACGACTTCTGCATTGTACTTGAGGAATGTCCTTTTGCAGACGAAAAGACGACTATTTTAGAAAGTTTACCATTGTAATGACTGGCTCGATAACTGAGCTAGTCATTCCAGTGACCAAATTCCAAAAATAGTTTTCTCTTGGTCTGCAAATTGACATTTGCTACGAGAAGTTGAAATTCTCTTGAATAAATTCGACAGTAAAGGGTTAAAATAGGCCTAACTCCCTTCTTCATTGCAACGTGTAATAATGTGCTCTTACATGGCTGCTTCTGTGGGTACTGTTCAGGATAACAATCTAAAGTACCTGGTTCAGTTTCCCTTAGAGGTACATTATTTACCTGTGCGAGTATTATATAAATACACTCCACCTGTTGTGCAAGTCCCAGCTGGAGACGAATATTAAACGAAAACTAGAAAACGTATGGTAGACTGTCTCCTGCTGAGTGACAACGAAAACACACCATTAGAGTGTCCACGTTTATAGCTATGCTACAGCAGTAAATTATGCGCTGACATGCGAGTAGCACTTTAACTATTACAGACAAGAACTGACAAAAAATGTATGATCTAAGCAATATTCTGTTGAATATTTCAAAATGCCTGTCGTAGCAACAGATTCCAGTCGAATTATTTTGCAAAAATATGCAAACCACCTTCATGAATCGATTCCTGAAACGAAATTGTGACATGTTCGATCCAATGGATTCCAAATGCTTGTTTCTGTCACTCAAGTATCTACTACTATAATCAAATGTGTCATATGTTAGATGACGTCACAATTAAAATGAAATATAACTCCATCACGTAAATTGAAAAGCTCGCCACAGCAAGAGTGTTGAGTCAAATTAGTTAACAAATATGATGGATGGATAGCTGGAAAGTTCCATTGTAATCCTGTTATCAATTTTCAAACGTGTAATGAACATTCTATCGAACGTTGCCGGCAACATCCCCAAGGTAAATTAGTTTTAAAATATTCAACAGTTTATACTTACCTTGAAATTTAGATTCTGTGAAATCAGGTTCAAAGTGATTGATTTCAACACGCGTCGAAGTGGGATGAGCTTGGATAGAAATGGGCGGGCATAGCTAAAAATGAATCTCACCATATATTTGTATATTTTGATAACGGAGGCTGAAAATACTTTCTATGGTACCGGCTATATCGTGTAGACCTGGGTCATATGTAAGTGGCCGGGGTATGGTGGCAAATATGAGGCGCTATCCCCAGATCCCCACAGATGAAGGCCCGCAATTAAATAGCGCAAAAAAAGAATCTGTATGTATTAAGATTTAATATTAAAGATATTTAAAGCAACTATCCCTTACTTAAAAGTCACAATCGTACATACATTCTTAAAGGTAATTCTCGAGGTATTCCAAATCGTGTAGGCATAATACTTAATATTTGCACATGAAGTGTGCCCTTCTGCCACGCATGCACTTGATGCGGATATTATACCTAGTTCCGTTTGGTTAGGTGCTAGGAACGACAGAACCAACCAGCGAATATTAGGAAGATAATTTCTATCCTACATGCAATCAACCACAGGTGCTTTAGTCCAGCTACGCTCAAGGTAACTTTCTACGCACGAACTTTATTAAAATGACGATCTAGCGCTAATAAACCTCTATAGAACGCAATTAATTTCTTGGCACCAGATAGGAAGGAATTGAGCTATTTTAAGTTAAATTCTAAGATGATAGTGCGCGGGTATAATATAAAGTGACGGATGCAGCGAGGATGCAGGAAAGTGCATAATGTGTTCTCCCTGTGATACAAGCATGACATTATTAACATGGACACATTGAGTGGCGGTAGTTATATAACAGCATGGCTCCTGCCAGACTGGCTACGCGACTAAGGTAAATGAGAAAGATCCAATATGACCTCCAGAAAGGGTCCAACAATCCTCCTTCCAATATCCACATTTATACCAGATTCGGTATTCGTGTCTCGTGAGTTCTCCAACGATAGGAATCAGTGGCTATGGCGTACTAATTCCACCCACTCCCTAATTGGTGGGTGGCTGGTGTGGTGTTGGGGTGTGTGTGTCATAATTACTTGGGAATGGATACAATAACATATTTCACCTAGAAAACGAGATGATCTAAAGCTCATAGTCTCCTATATGAAGAATAGTTAAAAGGGAAATAATTCCTCTTAATTCGTTTAAAAACCCAAACCAGAAACAAACAAAATAAGAACAAGGATTTGCGGACATTGTATGAGGCACATTATGCACCGGGTGAACCGTTTCATAACGATCCCGGCGGAAAAAAACTAACCTCTATAGTAGTATTGAGGAATGCCCATTTGCAGGCCAAGAAAATACTACTTTTGAAAATTTACCACTGGAATGGCTGGCTCGTTAGCGAGCCAGCCATTCCAGTGGTACATTTTCAAAGATAGTCTTCTCTTGTCCAGCAAATGGACGTTTCTCCTTACTGTTGCACAACTATTTTGAGCGGCTTGGCCATTATATGGCTAACAAATCTCACAGCGAACAAAAAACAATTAGAGAAAATTCTGTGGAATTCCGAGTGATAAGGATTTGGACATCTTGTCTCGTTTCGGGACCGCGCTCAGCCTTCGACGAGATATTGTAAGTAGACTCGTTCCCATGTAATGAACTATACAGTACAATGCCCCATCCCTCCGTATAAAGTTATGACCCTTTTAACAACAAAACATGCTGGAACAACGTAAAAGAAACATTCATCCATTATGCTGATATAGACACTGTGGAATAATTCTAGAAGAGATGGAGCAATTTCTTGCTATGCCCCGCCCATTTATAGCTAATCTCCGTCCATTTTTTCTGTGCGTTGGCATCTAATAAGTATGGATAATATTTGTATTTGACAAATGTACAATATACTAGTTGCTCTGTTGAATGTTTTGAAATTAATTTGACTTGGGGCTGTTGCGGCCTATGGACCTTTCCATTTTTAGCTATGCCCCGCCCATCACTAGCTAAGCTCCACCCACACCTCGCCGTGTTTGGATTGATCGATCCCCGAATGCCCTAGCTATCAATTTCCTGAAAACTATACAGGGAAGCTGTTGTATATTTTGTAACTAATTAGACTGGGTTCTGTTGCTGCCATAGGCAGCAACAGCGCCCAGTCAAATTAGTTTCAAAATATTCAACACAATATTTATTAAATAGTAAAAGCAAACAATTTGTACAACAGCCCATACACCGTCTTCAAATATGCGTTCGTGACGTACTTATCGACATCATTCATGACGTCATTCATTATGATGTCATTGCACACATCACGCAGTTCATTATGACGTCATATGATTGGCGGGTACTCTGGAAAGGACCATTGCATCAACAGCTCAGTCAAATTTGTTTCAAGATATTCAACATTGTCCTTAGTAAATTGTAAATTCGTCAAATACATACAATTCGTTGGCCTACAATTTAGATATATGCTTGTCGATTTAAGTGGTGAAGGTATGTCATGCTTATTGAGACGTATGCTAACATGACATATTTAATCATGATGGCAGGTATTTGAGTTAAAGATCGGATTCCTCAATTAGTTGACTAAAAGTAATTAGGTGTGGCAAAGGCAGTAGATTATTGCAGTGAAATTGGTTTCAAATATTCAAGTGCACTATATGGCTGATATGAGATAGAGTTTAATTGGAATTATAGAAGAAAACGGTGAACATTATCAACAGAAAGGATCCACTAGGATAATTTTTAAATTTATTTGATTTCTCTCTAGATGCGGATGCGTAATATTTCCAATTTTGTGCAAATTTCGTTTTTGTGACTTTTATCATTGAAATGCCAGGATCTCACTTCCATAGCAACAAATCGGGAAAGCTTTGAATATTTTGAGACGTTTTGGACTGGAATCTGGCCAGCACAAACAACTTTCAGTTAAATTATTATCACAATATTCAATGAGAGATGCATACTTGCTACAGAATTGGTCACATCTGGAGTGTAGGATGAGATGTGCTAAAAGAACTAACGTGACTGAAGCCTTTCAACCTGACAGCAAAAGCAACCAAAAGCACGTTTCAAACAAACGGCGCATTTATATAATAACACATTATCCGGCCAGAACAATTTGACAAAATATACGCGACTGCTAGACAGACAGAGAGACAGAGAGACAGACAGACAGACAGACAGACAGACAGACAGACAGACAGACAGACAGACAGACAGACAGACAGACAGACAGACAGACAGACAGACAGACAGACAGACAGACAGACAGACAGACAGACAGACAGACAGGCTTCTAACAAATCGTCTTAAAATGGTATACTCGCCAACACGGATTTCCATGGATCAAGAATGAAACTATTTATGCGAAATCTGGCCGGATATGGGGCTGGAGTGGTATATGTCGCAATTATATTATTTATTAAAATTATGTCTATAATACATATTTGCAGAAAGTGAACAGATGTCTTATTGTGAGAATGCTATCTAAGACAACTTAGAATAGGACCAGACTTTGCCATATCTTGTTGACTGTAGGTCTGTTCTCATCTTTAACTAAGAGATTAAACATTTTTTACAATCTTCTCAAATAATCATCTCAGGTGAGTATTCGCACATTGATAATTCCCATCGGATATAGACGTCGATGCTTATCGAGTGTTAGATTTACACTTTTAACTCACTGAAACTCTTAAATTTAAGAGTGGTTAATTTGAGAATGTTTTGCTGAAAGTCATTGCTGTTTAAGACATCAACTGCTTTCAGTAAGTCATTAATATATCATGCTAAAGGAAACAAAATTGGGTCCACTGGTAGAGATAATCGCTGGCTTATTATGTTATCTGCAATCTTAAGAAATACGCCACGTGTACACATTATCGAACTCACCACCAGCAAACCCGACAAAAAAACAAACCAGTGATGGGATGAACACGCAGTGAATAGATAAGAACTCTTCAGCAACACTAGTGTTTTCCAATGGCGGAAACGAGATTTAACTATGCTCCACCCACCTCTAGCTAAGCTCCACGTACGCTTTAGACGTGCTTGGATCAATCGATACCTGAACTCTCTGAATCTCAGTTTCAAGAAAACAACACCTATTAATTAAGCGTTTGTGATGAACTTAGCTATGCCATCCACGACATAATTGAATATGACGTCAGCCTACATATCACGTAATTGATTATGACGTTATGTGATCAAGGGATACACTTCAATACTCTATTGATTTACCGTTCTAGCACCACTTGTGATGAATATTTCGAGCTATGGACCACCTATTTCTAGTTAAGCTCAGCTCATGTTTTCTGCGTGTTGAGATCTATTTATATACTTTGACCCTGGATTCTCAGAGTATCTTTTTTCAAGGTAACTACACAGGTAAGCTGTTGAATATTTTCCAACTAATTTGGCAACAACAAGTCACACCGAAATTAGTTTCAAAATATTCAACCGAATGTTTATTAAATAGTAAAAACTTACAATTCCTACACTTCAATGTTCCTGACGGATCTAGATACGGTATGGATTACGCATTCTGATTAAGACGTCATATACTTGATTAACAGCACACATCTACATGGGATATAGTTGATTATGCCGTCATATGATTGACTGAGAAACTGGATTCCTCCTCCAGTGTGTGTTCCCCTCGAGGCATGACTGCTGAGAGTTGCTGACATTTTGAGAGTTGAATTTTAAAGCATGCTATTGGGCATTCTATGTTCTGGAGGAACAAAAGAGAAATCATTAGACATTGGATCTATCATTGCTGTCATTCCATTAAATAAATGCAATTGATGAGTTGAATACGGGTTCTCAGTCAATCATATGACGTCATAAACACACACGTCATATGTAGTCTGGTGACATAATCAATTGTGTATGTAATGGCGCAATATAGTCTGTCATACACGGTTAATAGTGCGTCAAGTTCTACGAATTGTATGTCTTTATGATTTAATAAACTTTCTGTTAAATATATTGAAACTATTTTGACAGGGCGCTATTGCTGCACAGACAGAAAAATTCGAGTAGCTTACCGTATAGATATCTGCAAATTGAGATTCGGTGAGTGCAGCGATCGATCGATCCCAACACGGGCAACGCATAGGTGTAGCTTAGCTAGAGATGTGGGTGGCATAGCTAAAACTGGATTCATCCGTTTGCGCCTCATTCGATGCGTGGCACTGTGTAACACAATGTTAACACTTGTCATATTCGGTAACCCATAGGATATATGTGATATTCCTTTATAATTTGTGCCATTCCATTGACAAAATTTATGTCATTTTATGCCTCAGTTAATGGTGACATTTCGTGGGTTGCTGACGAGGATAACCAGGCATTAAATGTTGACATTGGTCATTTCATACTTGCCAAACGATAGGGAAAATCCGACACGGAATTTATCCCTTAGATACAATTAAATGAGCAATCATTTTGCTGCACGGGTGTGTCCGTATGTGATGTCAGTTGAATCCAAAATGACCAACACATACTCAGGGAACCCAACGGGTTCATTTGGGTGTAGTGTTATCTTTTGGCGATACTCACTCTAAAAATAAATGTGAATATGCGTCCTCTTTGAATGATGATTTGTATGACAACGCCTAACCATCCATTCTGTACCAATGTATTTATGAGATCATCGGCAATACTTCCATCAATTCAAGATGTCGAACGTTTTGGCGCCATTCACATGCTAAAAGATCTGCGTTCCTGGTTTAATGCCAGCCATACATATCACTCGTTGTTGAGGTTCGCACTGTAAGCCTTACAGGGCAGAAACGACAAAGTCTACTATGACATAGGACTATTCTGTTGTATATGTTGAAACAAATTAGAGCGGAAGCTGTTGCTGCTTATGACAGCAAACGGTTCCAGTTGAATTAGTTTCAACATATTTAACATGTTTCCTGTACAGTTATCTTGAAATTGAGACATTGAAACTTCAAGTGTTGGCAAGTTAATAAAGTGAAGGAGAATCCCTGATGACATATTAGCGCAGAGTCTCACGATCGATTGCTATAATCATAGACAATTACACACACACAATAAACCGATCAAATCGGATCTATATGCCTAAGGTAATGAACCCGCGTCACTAATCTCAGTACGACAAGATAATTTGCAGTCTGTTTGACTGATTCCTTATTATGTTGTGATTAGGAGCGCAAACACAAAATGGGAGGGGGAGGGATGGAAGGAGGGCGAGTGGGCGAGGAGGAGAATGGAAGAGAGGTACATGGCGGGAGCGGGAAATGGAGCAGGGGAAAGGGAGTGAGCGAGAGAGCGGGATGGGGAGACAGTGAAATGGGAGAGAAGGGAGAGAGAGGAAGAAGCATAGAGAAGGTAGTGAGGTAGTGGGGTAGGTGGAACGTAGATGGAGATGAGATTGGGATGGACGGGGACAGGATGAAAGGGAGAGTGTGTGAGAGATGGAGTCACGGATTCAGAGAACGTGGGGAGCGAGAGAGAGAGAGAGAGAGAGAGAGAGAGAGAGGGAGGGAGGGAGAGGGCTGGTGTCATGGGGTGTGGATGGGGTGGGGAAGGGGTGAGGCTGTTAGAGAGATGGAGAGAAGATGAGGGAGGGAGAAAGAAGAGATCTAGCGATGAAGAGAAAGAGAGAGAGAGAGAGAGAGAGAGAGAGAGAGAGAGAGAGAGAGAGAAAGAGAGAGAGAGAGAGAGAGAGAGAGAGAGAGAGAGAGAGAGAGAGAGAGAGAGAGAGATTAAGAGAGAAAGCGTAGGGGAGATGCGATGTTGAATTGGGTGGGAGGGGAAGGGAATTGGAGACGGGTGAGTGGAAGAGGAAGGAGAGAAGAGGAAGGAGGTGGGGGAGTGCGTGCGTATGCACGTGCATGCACGTATGTGCATGCATGTGGACAGGTGTGCACGCATGTGTGTGGGCAGGCCGCCAGCCTGATAGAGGCACAGGTGGGCAGCCAGGCAGGCGGAAGGGATGGATGGATGACGTACAGTGAGAGAGTGAATTGTGGGGGATGGATGAGTTTGCAGAAACTAATAATAAAATAGCATCTGTGAAAGTATCCCCTATATTATAAGGTAATGGTTCTTATAATATTTATGTGACAACGTAAATTTTCTTTCAATAAACGTCTTCCTTCTCACTGACAGTAGCACATTCATGGCCCAGTTTATTTATTTATTTACACAAATTCGCATCAATTTACAAAACACCCATTTATAATAAATTGGCCGTCCTTGCTTTGTTTCCGTTCCTTCTCGCCAAAACCTGTTTCGGAAGCGAGTGTGTGAATGCGTACATCTGCGTAATGTTAAACTGTTACCTGTAGATTCATCGTAGTATATTTTAAATGTAAATTGACTGGGATATTTTGCTGCCTTTGAAGCCAAAAGCTGTAGTCAAGGTATTAAAAAAATTCTTGACATCACATGAATAAATTTGTTTCTTAACGTAGTTATTGCTCGGGTGGTGGCAAAAGGGATTACACATCTTTTCCCACCTCACGTTTAAGTGGCCCTCTTTAGTTATGGTTTCCCGAGGTAAACACAAAACCCAACCCACATTTGCCACCCATTGTACCTCATAAATGTCTGTCAATACACCCTGCCACAAACCCACCAACCAGACCATACATACGTCTAAGGAATCTTTCTTTTATTGTTTTCTTATTTATTGTTTTTGATGAGTAAGAGCCTATGCCAGTCTCGATGTGATTATCAGATCCATAGAGATATATTGGACTAATAGCGAGAATCCCGTGTTTGTTTCCTTATCCCGTGCAGCTAGCTATTCACGAACATACGATATCCGTCAAAACAGCCGAGATTACTCAATGTTTAGGTAAAAATATGATATTGGGACTTTATCTGAGAGAGATGCTAGCTGATAACATATAAATTTAAATACAGAATAATATGCATAAAATGGGTCATAATTAAGTTATTATAATATTATCAACGTATGAATGAATCACGGTTTCAAAGTTCACAGTGTCTCTATGTCTTCTTAAAATAAATTTGGAAATGGTGGAATGCGAAATGTTCATCTTCAGCACCATTACCTCTGATAACATAGGTTACTAAGCAGCTAATGGGCCAATAGCAGGTCATGTTGGCGTGGTATTTGTCCAGAACCAAACCAGTAAGCTATGCTATCGCAGAATCTGGGCATACCAATAGTCTAAGAAACACTGAAATTGGCATTGATTCAGTAGAAACATTTCATGT
The DNA here is from genome assembly GCA_034401795.1 of Chaetoderma sp. LZ-2023a. Taxonomy (NCBI): domain Eukaryota; kingdom Metazoa; phylum Mollusca; class Caudofoveata; order Chaetodermatida; family Chaetodermatidae; genus Chaetoderma; species Chaetoderma sp. LZ-2023a. Next base: position 174,598,365 of record CM067373.1, on the reverse strand, counting down.
CCATAATTCTAATATTTTGAATTTATTATTTGCTTTTAGTTGCGACTGGCAACTAGCTTAATTTGGTTTGCCAGTTTGTCTGGCTGTCCGTTAGTTTGTCAAAATTATTTTACATTTCTGGCAAAGCTTCCTTGGGCACACCAATAGTGTGTCACACTCGTTCCTTTGACAAAAACACTGGTTAAAATGGCCAGTAGTTGGCAAAATTAAATAATACATATTTTATTGAAGATTTTAAAACTATACACCTGTGCAAAAGTTAAGCACCAGCAAAAACAATAGAACGTAGAAACATGATGGTACAACTAGGCTGCCATACTTTTTGTCCCCGCGTTAGCTGACATAATTCCAAGTACGAAATGCACATGCATGCATGACTTCACGCCGCTTGATGTCCGTGCGTGGCGGGAAACAGCACACGTGTTCAGTTATGTAAAAGTCCAGTTTGAGGTGTAGAACATTACATGCAGATTTAGGCGACAAGATTAGGAATTTTGTGTTCATGACCGTGGTTTATTTGTACAGAGAGAATTAGCTCTTGATTGTGAACCGCTATGGCAAGACGAAGGTTAAGTGATCGTGTGAAATGGCAAATCATAGGCATGCATACCACTGGTATGTCATGCAGAGAGATTGGCAGACAGCTGAACATTAACCATACTGTAATCAGTCGTTTGATTGCAAAACATGGGCAAACTAACTAGGTGAAGGACAGGCCTAGATCTGGAAGACCGAAGAAGACTACTGCCCGTGATGATCGAGCCCTAGTACGCCTTGTTAGGAGATCTCCATTCACCAACAGCAGAGTGCTCAGCCAGCAATGGGAAACGCGCAATAGAGTGTCAATGTCTACCGTCAAAAGGAGACTGTATGCTGCTGGCATGAAAGCTAGGAGACCTGTCAGACGTCCTCTCCTCACTGCACACCACAAAGAGGAGCGTCTGAGGTGGTGCAACGAAAGAAGACACTGGAACATGAGATCCTGGAGACGGGTACACTGGTCCGATGAAAGTCGGTTCCTGCTTCATGCCACAGATGGTCGAACTCGTGTATGGAGGTCCAGACGCACGGCGTACGACCAACGTAACATCATGGAAGAAGTTCCATTTGGTGGAGGTTCCGTTATGATATGGGGGTGCATCTCATTTGATTGTAAGCTGGATCTGTTGACTGTACCTGGAACACTAAATGGACAAAGATATCAAGATTCCATACTGGATAGAGTTGTGGTCCCTCATTTTGTAAATCATGCACCTGGAACCCACCCTATATTCATGGATGACAACGCCCGACCACATCGTGCTAGAGCTGTGCATGAATACCTCCGCCAGAATGCCATCGAAACCCTACCATGGCCAGCAAGGAGCCCTGACATGAACCCTATTGAGCATATCTGGGACATTCTGGGAAACATGGTGAGAAGGAGGGATCCTCCTGTGCAGAACCTACAGGAATTAACAGACGCACTCCATCTTGAATGGCAACGAATACCACAATGGCGTATCAGTCGGTTGGTGACCAGCATGAGACGTCGTGTCCAGGCCGTCATCCAGGCACAAGGTGGATATACCCGGTATTAATAATGACAGTCTCAAACTCGTGCACAGATGTTAAACTTCGTTTTCAGACACCATTAATGACAATCTAGCCACGTGTGTCAACTGTAGGGCAATAGTTGTCAGTTGTGTCAACGTAACCATATTCAGGTCTCGTTTTCAAGTTCAAACAAAAACATACAGTGTTTCCCCACCATCATAATCAGCATTCCTCTAGTTGCATTATTACCTCTTGCACTAAGATGGATGGGTACATAAATGTTTATGCTATTGCTTTCTTCATAGCACATGAATATACCCTCGCATGTGCGTAAAAATAGGGTGGTGCTTAACTTTTGCACAGGTGTGTAATTTGGCTGGGCGCTGTTGATACTGTATGTCTAGCACTTATGACACAGTCTTGTTGAGCAAACTGCCTCACAAACGTTTCCCTCAGCTGGTAGCTCTTGCGCACTTCACCACAGAAAATGCAAACATGTGCTGAGATTTCTCATTTGTACGAAATGAAATCATCAGATGCTAAGTTTTATTTGGCTTAATTACATTGAGGTACACAAATTATGTCTCTAAAGGTATACAATATAAATAACTCTATTTTCCCACATTCGGGTGTGGATATGCACCTTTAAATCACGTGGACAAATAATGCATTTCTATTGGTCAGTTGATTGCTGCAGCTGAGCATATGCCTTACGACGACGTCCGCAGACGTTGACGAGTTTACCATACAAGGCAAAACATGTCAAACACAACATATATTTTCCTCAAAGCCTCACAAGGTGAATTGCTCACAAAAATCATCCACACTCACCAGCTACTTGCTGGCCGCCGAGCAAAAGAAAATCGCGATGCAGTTAGCTCGGCAAGACTGTCCCATGTGACCTAGTCAATAAGCAAGCACAGGACAAAGTCAAATTAGTTTCATAATATTCAACAGCTTACCTGTGGCTACCTTGATATTGAGATTCTGGCAATTCATTGATTGATCGATCCCAACACGAGCTTCTATTGAAGTCAATGTCTTAGCAAGTGACCTATAGCTTGTTTGCAGAACGATTCTAAGACCTCGACCATAAATAAGGTAACATACAAGGCACACGACTGATGGCAGTGCTGGAGCCCTAGTCAGAAAAATCGGAGGGAGAGTGCATCTATTTCCCATGTAGCAAAACGTGTGTCAAATCCAACCAAAAGGGCCTAGATTGTCCAGACGAGGGCTAACCTGATATATATGAGTTCTGAGGCGAATCAACCGTATTATGGATGGGAAGGGGAACTTGGAGCGAGACTTGTTTAGTCCCGAGTTGCTCAAAGTACCTGACTCACTCTCAATGAGTCTTTAAGATGATAGGACGCCAGGATATGTAATACATCCAATTGCATTATAGGTCTATTTCTCATTGTTAGGGCATTATTGAAATATCTGCCAAAACAAATGGCATTGTGTTAGAACTAAGGATACTATCTTGGCATACGATGATACGAATCATCAGCAAGAAGCTAGTACGTAGTCTGTAGAGGTGGGGAGGTCGACCGAAACACCGAAAATTGTTCGCCTTGTAGATTCCAAACTGCTATGTTTCCTGACACCCTTTCCTTATAAAGATGCAACTGCTCTCGGCCTTTGAGTTTTGCTAGTATTTTGAGAGATAGACTTAAAATCCTGCTCTTCCACATTCGATATTCCGAAGGACCATAAATGAAATCATATGCAAATGTTTTTGTCATTCCATTAAATAAAAGCAATTTATGCCTAATTAAATGCATGCCACTTTGAACTATGCTGGCACGGGTAAATCCGGACAACAAAATCTTAGCACTGGACATATTCGGTAACCCATAAGAAATGTGTGACATTATCTTATCTTCTGTGTCATTCCATGCCTCATTTATTGGGTGACATTTTGTGGGTTGCAGCGCGGGGAAAATTAGGCATTAATTGTTGGCATTGGTCATTTCATACTCGTCAACCCATAGGGAAAGTCGGGAACTGTATTTATACCTTAAATAAATTGCAAATGGACATTCCTGTCAGTACCAGAACGTTTGCTCTGTTGTATCTTTGTACATTTGTAAGTGGAAATGCGAATGTAAATAGCTGACATTTACCATTTCATACTTGGCGAAACCAATGGGACGATTTGAGTAGACTTTATCTTTATTTGGAGACATTGCCCTATATAAATAAATCTCAATATGTGTCATATTCGATGTCTGTGATCTGCCTGACAAGGCCTAACCCCACACACAGTAACAATGCATTTCTGAGATCTTGTGGCATAGATCAATCAAATCAGGATGTCGAGCGTGTTGCTGCATTCACGTGATAAATGATCAGGTCCTCTGGTTTAATTAATTCCAACCATACCATGTTTTGCTGATGTTAGTCCTGTATCACTAGGAAAATTCCATTGTATATTTTAAAACAAATTTGATGGGAAGCTGTTGCTGCTTAGGTCAGCAACAGATTCCAGATGAATTAGTTTCAGAACGCTTTCATGTACAGTTAACATGAAATTAAGAAATTGTATCTTCAAGGGTTGGCGAGTTAAAGTGAAGGAGATTCCCCGATGACATGTTAACACAGTTTCCCGTGATTGATTGCTATAATCACAGACAATACACACACGCAATAAACTGATCAAATCGAGTCAACATGCTTACGGTAATGATTCTGCATTCTTAATCTTGCGTACAATAAGATAATTTGCTGTCTGTTTGACTCATTCTTTATTATGTTGTGATCAGGGGTGCAAACGCAAGATGGGGGTCGGGTGGGGGGAGTGGATGGTATGACGCAGGGATCGGGAAATGGTATAAATAGATAGGGGCTGGGAGACGGAGAGTATGAGAGGAAGGAAGATTGGGTGGGGGCGATGGAGACAGCGAGGGGGGGGAGGGAGCTGAAGAGAGGAAGAGGTTGAGGCGGCGGGAGCGGGAGAGGGGATAGATGGCGAGCGAGTAGACTGGGGGAGGGAGATATATGGGACGCGTATATGGATAGATGGGAAGAGGGGTGGAGAGTGAGAGGGAGTGGGCGGAGAAGGAGAGAGAGCAAGAGAGAGAGAGAGAGAGAGAGAGAGAGCGAAAGAGAGAGCGAGATAGAGAGAGAGAGAGAGAGAGAGGGAGGGAGGGAGGGAGGGAGGAAGGGAGGGAGAGAGAGAGGGAGGGACGGACGGTGACGATAAGAGGGAAAGCGGGAGATGTAGAAATTCTCGAACGCTGCAGATTCCACATTTTGTCACAGACAGATGTCATACATAAAATGGCATTAAAGTTACGGTCTATTTTCGTCGGCTGAAAGGAATGTAGGAATCCGGTCTTAGCCATGCCCCGCCAATATCTAGCTAAGCTCCACCCAAGCTTTGTTCGTGTTGTGATCGATCGACCCATGCACTCTCCGAATCTCAAATTCCAGATAACTATACAGTTAAACTGTTGAATATTTTGAAACTAATTTGGCTCGGTGCTGGCAAATTAGTTTCAAAGTATTCAACAGCATGTTTATTAACTAGTAAAGACATACAGTTTATACGACCTGACAGAATATTAAGCGTTTAAGATTGACGAAATCAAGTCATTCATGACGTAACTGATTATGATATCAGCATATCCAAGTGTTTTCGGTACCAGGCATCGAGGTTATCTATAGCGCCCCTGCAGTTACGGTTATATAGCATCAAAGATACGCAGGTTGCGTATACACACATAGTCTTTTTGTCATGGGCCATCTTTGATCTACAAATCCATAGCTTCCAGGAGTGGAAAGCGCAATGCCCCCATGACACAGCGTGCAGTACAGCAGAGTAGTGAGCCCAATATTTTACGGACCTCCATGGCTCCCCGCCACGAAGTGGACCGTCATTTTCTTTAGCTTCATGCTTTATCGATAGGTATATGTGGATGAACTTTGGTTTCGATTCTTTCATAAAGTGGTTCTCAATTTTTAGTTTGCTTGCACCTATAGGGAGTAGTTCGTCAAAGAATTTCTAAATCTTAGTCCCAACTATTTATACATATATGCCTCAGTATATTGGTACACAAAGACACATATAAGCGGTATGCATGTAGGCCTATGCTAAACACATCTCGTAAATGCGTATTTACTGGTGCATTGACAATAACACATGTCATAACTAAAGCATTGACACTTAATTTGTCAAAATGCAATAGTAAACATCATAGTTTAAAAAAAACCCCAGGTGCTTATGATAATCGTCTTCGAATGATCGCAACCTCACACACGGGCCCACACGTGCACGCACACATACTACTTATAACTAACTGTCTGTCTGTTGCAAACCACCAGACAATACTTTCAATGGGCAATGACTATGAACCTGCTGAATATATTGAAAATAATTTGACTGAAAGTTGTTGGTGGTTTACCCACCAACAGCATTCAGTCAAATTGTTTTCAAAATATTTACCATATCCAGAGCTAAAAAATCCCATAGAAAATGTAGTCTGCAGAGATTCAATAGGCAGACAGTTAAGCTGAATCTGATGCATTATATTGTTCAACCTCGCCCTGTGAGGGGAAGATGGTGTTGCATTCGGATCTGTGTCTCTGTGTGTCTACGCGTGCGTGCGCGTACCGTAGGTGTGTTTACCGGCATGTGTATCTGCGTGCATCATTATATCTCACAAACAGCTGATCAGATTTGGCGCAAATCTTAGCACAATAACAGCAGTTATCGTCACCGAGGATTATCGGATTAACATCTATAGATATCTCGGAAACTGCTGGGAGGATTTGGCTCAAATTCTAATGCAAGACATCTTGCGACGGTGAATTTGGATTCCACAACTTTGGTCATGATTGGTGGAAAATCCGAAAATAAATCCAGAAATATATTCTTTTAAATGTGTCAAAGAATACTGGGAGGGTCTCGTAGTGCGATTTCTCTTGATTTGTTTAGAGCGAATTTTGCATTGAACAGCTCTACTAATGTACGTTGGTGGTATCCATTGACTGCAACAGCTTTAAGCAACAGCAGTTTCAAAATAACCCTATTCTCAAACGTGATAGGCAATAAGGTGGTCCTACATGGCTGCTTTTGTGGGAATTGTTCAGCATAATAATCTAAGGTACCTGGTTCAGTTTCCCTTAGACGTATATTATTTACCTGTGCGAGTATTATAAAAATACACTCCACCTGTTGTGCAAGTCCCAGTGGGAGACGCATATTAAAAGTTTCCAAACTATAAAAAAACACGAAAACTAGAATATTTATGGTAGAGTGTCTCCTGCTGTGTGACAACGAAAACACACCATTAGGGGGTACACGTTTAAAGCTATGCTACAACAATAAATTATGCGCTGACAGCCGTGTAACTCTAACATTTTACAGACAAGAACTGACAAAAAATGTATGATCTAAGGAATATTCTGTTGAATATTTCAAAGTTAAATTGACTGGAAAATGTTACCGCCTATGGTAGCAATAGATTCGAGTCGAATTATTTTGCGAAAATATGCAATCCACCTTCATGAATCGATTCCTGAAATGAAATTGTGACATGTTCGATCCATTGGAATCTAAATGCTTGTTTCTGTCACTCAATTATCTACTATTATTATCAAATGTGTCAATGTTAGATGACGTCACAATCAAAATGACATAGAGCTCCGTCACGAAAATCGAAAAATTCGCCAAAAAACTGCCTATAGCAGCAACAGTGTCCAGTTAAATTAGTTTCAAAATATTCAATAGCATCTTTATTAAACAGTACATATATACAATTCGTCCAACAACCCTTAGTCCGTCACCAGTTATGCGTTCATGTCGTACGTATCTACGTCATCCATGACGGCATTGATTTTGACGTCTTCATCAACGTCACGTAGTTGATCATGACGTCATATGATGGATTGATAACTGTAAATGTGCATTGTAATCTAATTATGGATTTTCAAACGTATAATAAACATTCTGTTGAACGTTGCCAGCAACATCTCCAAGTTAAATTAGTTTTAAAATATTCAACAGTGTATACTTACCTTAAAATTTAGATTCTGTGAAATCATGTTCAAAGTTTTTGATTGATTTCAACACGCGTGGAAGTGGGATGAGCTTGGATAGAAATGGGCGGGCATAGCTAGAAATGAATCTCACCATATATTTATATATTTTGACAACGGCGGCTGAAAGGCGTTGCTATGGTACCAGCTATAACATGTAGACCCGGGTAATATTTAAGTTTGTGGGGTAGGGTTGTCAATGTGGGGCACTATCCCGAGAGCCCCACTGATAAAGGCCCGTATTTACATAGTGCAAAAAAAAGGAATTTGTATGCATCATTTAATTTTAAAGACATTTAAAGCAACGATCCCTTGCTTAAAAATCGCAATCGTACATAGTATCTTAAAGGTAATTCCCTAGATGTCCCAATTCGTGTAAGCATAATACTTAATATTTGAACATGGAGTACGTCTTTCTGACATGCATGCACTTGATGCGGATAGTATAGCTAGTTCCGTTTGGTTATGTGCCAGCAACGACCGAACCCATCAGCACATATTAGGAACAGAATTTCTATCCTACAATCAATCAACCAAAGGTACTTTACTCCCGCTACGCTCAAGGTAACTTTCTACGCACGAACTTGATTAAAATGATGATCTAGCACCAAATAAACTTCTATAGAACGCAAATAATTTCTTGGTGCCAGATAGGAAGGAAATTACGCTATTTTAAGTTAAATTCTACGATGATAGTGCGCGTGTATAATATAAAGTGAAGGATGCAGCGAGGATGCAGGAAAGTGCATAATGTGTTCTCCCTGTGATAAAAGCATGACCTTATTAACATGGACACATTGAGTGGCGGTAGTTATATAAGAACATGACATCTGCCAGACTGGTTACGCGACTAAGGTAAATGAGAAAGATCCAATATGACCTCCAGAAAAGTTCCAAGAATCTTATTTCCAATATCCAGATTTATACCAGATTCGGTATTCGTGTCTCGTGAGATCTCCTTCGATAGGAGATCGAGAAAAGTATGGGGTGTGCAATACGTGGCAAAGCCTACTAATTTCACCCCAGCCGAGTTGATGGGGTGGGGTGGTGTTGGCGGTAGGTGGCTGGGCTAGTGGTGTGCGGGTGCGGGTGTGGGTGGCAGAATTGACTTGTGAAAGGATACAATAAATACCCTATTCATATCAGATAATATTATTTCACCTAAAAACTAGAATATATAATGCCCATAATTGTCTGTATGAAGAATTGTTAACAAAAACATAGCCCTTCTTAAATCGTTTGAAAACTAAAACCGGCACCAAACAAAATAAGGACAAGAATTTGCGGACATTGCATAGATGCTGATATGAGGCACTTTATACATCTGGTTAACCCTTTTATGCCGAAGCTGGCCAATAACGGCCTCTATAGTGATATTGAGGAATGTCCATTTGCAGGCCAAGAGAAGACTATTTTTGAAAATTTAACGAGCCAGCCATTCCAATGGTACATTTTCAAAGAGTCTTCTCTTTGCCAAAATGGACGTTTCTCATTACTATTCCAAAGCCACCTTGAGCGGCCTGACCATTAAATGGTTAACAAATTTACAGAGAGCAAAAACAGTTACAGAAAATTCTGAGGAAGTCCGGGTGATTAAGTGATAGGAATTTGGCTGCGAAACATTGCTAGATGGAAATAATCTTGAAAATAATGGCTTAAAATTCCAATATTATCATTTTCTAGATACTGAAAGATTAAACAAGGAGGGTTTGTAAAAAAGCAACCTTGGTTTGGCCTAAATTATAAATCTGCATATGTTTATATACACATACAAATTAATTATAATCTATGACCTTTAGAGCCACCACACCAGCATGGTCCCCGTATATTGAAAATAATTATGGTACGGGTCATAGACATATATTTATTAAAGCACTGAATTAGTGTATACGTACGCGGACGTGATTTTAACGATTTCCTGGCGAATCTGGTCAAAACCGGTCTCTGCAGCGATCTCAAAGAATGCCCATTTGCAGGTCAAGAGAAAGTAATTCCTGAAAATTTACCACAGGAATGACTGGCTCAATACACGAGGCAGTCATTCTAGTGTGTAAATTTTCAATAATTGTCTTCGCTCGGCTCGCAATTCGACATTCAATAAGCAAATATGTTTGTGACCAGTGTTAGCCATTAACGTGTTAAGTAACTAATAAGGTTTCATATCTTGGGCGACATCTTGTCTCGTTTCTGGACAGTGCAGCCTTGAACGAGACATTGTAAGTACACACGTACCCATGTAATCAACTATACAGTATAATAGCCCGTCCCTCCGTATAAAGCTATGGTTCTTTTAACAACAAAACATGTTGGAACAACGTAAAGGAACATTCATTCATTATGCTGATATAGACACTGTGGAATAGTTCTAGAAGAGATGGAGCAATTTCTTGCTATGTCCCGCCCATTTATAGCTAATCTTCGCCCACATTTTCTGCGCGTTGGCATCTAGTAAGTAAGGATAATATTTGTATTTGACAAATGTACAAGTTACTAATTGCTCTGTTGAATATTTTGAGATTAATTTGACTTTGATATTCAACAAATTCTTTAGTAAGTTATAAGTTCGTCAAATACATACAATTCGCTGGCCTACAATTTAGTTATATGCTTTTCGATTTTCGTACCGATGGTATGTCATGTTGATTGCGACATCAGCTAACACGTGACGTATTTAATTAAGATGGCATGTATTTGAGTTACTGATCGGATCCCTCCATTTGTTGACTAAACGTTGTTGACGGTGGCAAAGGCACTAGATTATTGCAGTGAAATTGTTTCAAATATTCAAGCGCATTATATGGCTGATATGAAATAGAGTTAATTGGAATTATGGAAGAAAACGGTGAACATTATCAACAGAAAGGATCCACTAGGACAATTTTTTTAATTTATTTGTTTTCTCTCTAGATGCGGATGCGTAATATTTCCAATTTTGTTTCAAATTTCGTTTTTGTGACTTTTATCATTGAGATGCCAGGATCTCACTTCCATAGCAACCAATCTGGAAAGCTGTTGAATATTTTGAGACGTTTCGGACGGGAATCTGGTCAGCACAAACAACTTTCAGTCAAATAAGTATCACAATATTCAATGAGAGATGCATACGTGCTACAGAATTGGTCGCGTCTAGACTGTAGGATGAAATGTGCTAAAAGAACTAACATGACTGAAGCCTTTCAAATCTGACACAAAAAGCAAACGAAAACACATTTCAAACAAAAGGCGCATTTATTTAATAACAAATTATCCGGCCAGGACAATTTGACAAAATCTACACGACTGCTATGGGGAAGCCATATGGAACGCGATCCGGAGAATGGAAACACATTCGTTTCATGGAAAATGGTGCAAATTGTTTACACTATATCTTTCCAACATCTTTTCGTACGAATATCCTTATCTCGCTCTGAACGACCTACTACGAAACGATGATAGTAATGTGTGAATATTTAATTAGGACTGCCGAACGTACGCCTGACCCAGTTCCATATAAAATACGTTATCCATGGTTATTTAAAGACCACACATTGATTGGCCGAAAGAAGCAACAATACTCAGGACTTGACCAATATACCTGAGCTGAAAATACGTTCCAAGATATTTATCCCAGGTGACCTTTCGTTACGTTATGTAGTATTGAGTGGCATATCATTTGTTTTACAAAGCGGTTACCAGGGAAAATTTGAATCGTATATTCTTGAGTACCGGAATCGACATGGATATGCAGAATAGTAGATCAGGTGGCAAATAGAATCTCGAACACATTGGTATTTCGCATCAAATGGAGGATTCTAGTTTTCTAGTCAATCGTATGACATCATAATCAACTACGTGATGTTTAGGATGACGATATAATCACTTATGTCATGAATGACGAAGTTAACTTCGTCACAAACGCTTAATTGATGACAGACTACGTTTTGTTGTACGAATTGTATGTCTTTGCTTTTTAATACACAGGCTGTTGAATATTTGTAAATAGCTACGCTGGCAGATCAAGATCAGTAGTTTCAATGCTGCAACCGTGTCTTCTCCCAATTTGCGAGTTGTAGCATACTTTTATATCACTCAAAGAAAGTTTTATTACAGGGTGAAGTGTTTTGGAGTCGTATCTCATGGTAGTAGTTATAATCCACCATCTTGATGACGCTCATAAATCTATTTACAGATGACAGGTACGGTATGTAGTAGTGAGCGTTCATTAACTGCACGATTAAATTAAACACTTATTTACATTTCACATGGTCAGAGTAAAATGACATTTAAAACGCTGAAAGCACGTCTCGATGTCAAAGTAAGCATACAAGTTCGGACTTCTATTTCACTTTCATTTGTAAGACAACTTAGAATTGGACCCGAATTTGCCATACCTTGTTGACTGTAGGTCTGTTCTCATCTTTAACTAAGAGATTAACAATTTTTTGCAATTTTCTCTAATAACCATCTCAGATGAATATTCGCACATGTATAATGGATAATTCCCATCAAATAGTCTTAGATGCTTATCAAGAGTTAGATTTACACTTCTAACTCACTGATACTGCTCAATTTAAGAGTGATTAATTTGAGAATGCTTTACTGAAAGTCATTGATGTCTAAGATAGCAACCGCTTTCAGTAAGCCATTCATATGACATGTCATGCTAAAATAAACAGAACATTGCCCACTGGTATAGGTGATATTTGGCTTATTATGTTATCTGCAATCTTGAGAAAAAATCCAGTGTACAATTTATCTAACTTATCACCACCCAACCCGACGCAAAAACAAACCAGTGATGGAATGAACGTGAATAGATAGAAGTCTTCAGCACGCTAGTGTTTATCAAATGGAGTAACCCAGGTTTAGCTATGCCCCGCCCTTTTCTAGCTATGCTCCACCCACGCATCGTCCGTGTTGGCATCGATCTATCCCTAAACTATCTGCACCTCAATTTCAAGAAAATTATACAGATAAGCTGTTGAATATTTTGAAACTAATTTGAATCGGTGCTGTTGTTGCCGATGGATCAATGTTTATTAAATAATACAAACATACAATTCGTACAACACCCAGTTCGTCATCAATTAAGCATTTGTGGCGAACCTAGCTACGTCATTCACGCCGTAATTGATTACGGCGTCAGCCTACACATTCCGTAATTGATTATGACGTTATCTGATTGATGAATAAATTTCAATATCCTATTGATTTGCCATTCTAGCACCACTTTCCGGGACATTTCTAGCTATCAGCCACCTATTTCTAGTTAAGTTCTGCCCATGTTTTGCGTGTGTTAAGATCGATTTTTATACTTTTAAACGTGAATTCTCAGAGTCTCATTTTCAAGGTAACAACACAGGTGTGTATTATTCAACCAAATGTTTATTAAGTAGTAACAACTATTCAATGTTCCTGACGGATCTAAATACGTTATACATTATGCATTCTGATTAAGACGTCATATACTTGATTAACAACATGGATCTACACGTGATGTAGATGATTATGCCGTCATATGATTCACTGAGAAGGTGGATTCCTCCATTATGTGTTCACTTCGAGGCCTGGCTGCCAGTGGTCGGCTGGGGGTGGGAGTGGGGGTGGGTGTGTGGTGGGGTGGGTGGGGTGGGAGGGGGTGGGTGGGGTGTGTGTGTGAGGGGGGGGGGGGCGGTTGCTGACATTTGGAGATAGAATTTTTAAAGCATACTATTTGGCATGCTATGTTCTCGAAGAACGAAATGGAAATCATTTGCAATTGATGAATCCGATTTCTCTGTCCATGATATGCATATTCCGTCAAGTTCTACGAATTGTATGTCTTTATTATTTAATAAACATTCTGTTGAATAATAAGGAAAAATTAGGTACCTCTCCGGGATATAGAAATTGTTTGAGTGTGGCTTTCGTGACCATCACCAGGGGGACGTTGCCAGCGACCGTCAGTTGGTGCTGAAGAAGTGACGAGATGGTCACGAAAGCTACACTCAAACAATTTCCCGGAGCGGTAACTAATTTTTCCTTATTATGAATCATCCTGGGATCGGAACCAACTTTTTCGGAAATATTCTGTTGAATGTTTTGAAACTAATTTCACAGGGCGCTGTTCCTGCCATTCAGCAACGGCATCCAGACAAATCAGCTTCAGAAATTACAACAGCATACGTGCATAGTTTTCTGCAAATTGAGATTCAGAGAGTGCAGAGATCGACCAATCTCAACACGTGGGTGTAGCTTAGCTAGAGATGGGTGTGGCATCGCTAAAACTGGATTCATCCGTGTGCGCCTCATTCGATGCGTGGCACTTTGTAAGTTGCTGCCCACTGATAAATTCGGACAAGACAATGTTAACACCTATCATATTCGGTAACCCATAGGGTATATGTGGCATTTAAAAAAAATCATTTGTGCCATTCCATTGAAAAAAATGTATGTCTATTTATGCCTCAGTTAATGCACGACATTTCGTGGGTTGCTGGCGGGGAGAATTTCAATTTTGGCATTGGTCATTTCATACTTGCCAACCGATAGGGAAAATCTGACACGGAATTTATCCCCTAAATAAAAGGGACCCTATGCTCGGGTGTGTCCGTGAGCGATGGCAGCTGGATCTATAATGGCCAACAGATACTCAAGGAACACAAAGTGATCATTTGGGGTTAGTGTTATCTTTTGGCGATATTCCACATAAAAATAAATGTGAATATGCGTCCTCGTTGACTGATGATTTGTTTTACAAAACCTAACCCTACACTCTGCACCACTGTATTTCGGCGATCTTCGGCAATACTTGCATCAATTCAAGACGTCGAGCGTTTTGGCACCAGTCACATGATAAAATATCTGCTTTCCTGGTTTAATGCCAGCCATATCACATGTTGTTGAGGTTAGCGCTATAAGCCTTACAAGGCAGAAACGACAAATTCTACTTTGGCATATGACTATTCTGTTGTATATTTTGAAACGAATTAGACCGGGAGCTGTTGCTGCTTATGGCAGCAAAAGGTTCCAGTCGAATTAGTTTCAAAATAGTTAACGGTTTCCTGTACAGTTATCTTGAAATTGAGACATTGGAACTTCAGGTGTTGGCGAGTTAAAGTGCAGGAGAATCCCTGATGGCATATTAGCGCAGAGTCTCACGATCGATTGCTATAATCATAGACAATATACACACAATAAACCGATCGAATTCGGTCTATATGCCTAAGATAATGAACCCGCGTCATTAATCTGACCCGCGTCAGTACAACAAGATAATTTGCAGTCTGTTTGATTGAGTCTTTATTAGGTTATGATTAGGGGCGCAAACACAAAATGGGAGGGGGAGGGATGGAAGGAGGGACGAGTGGGCGACGAGGAGAAGGGGGGGGAGGGAGAGAGAGAGAGAGAGAGAGAGAGAGAGAGAGAGAGAGAGAGGAATAATCATAGAGAAGGTAGAGAGTTGGTGGGATAGATGGAAGGGAGGTGGAGATGGAGATGGGATTGGGATGGACGGGGACAGAGGGAGAGGCAGAGAGTGTGAGAGATGGAGGGGGTGAGGCGTGGTGGTGGTAGAAAGAGGGCGAGAGAGAGAGAGAGAGAGAGAGGGAGAGAGAGAGAGAGAGAGAGAGAGAGAGAGAGAGAGAGAGGGACTGAGAGATAGCGAGAGAGAGAAGAGAGAAGAGAGAGAGAGAGAGAGAGAGAGAGAGAGAGGAGAGAGAGAGAGAGAGAGAGAGAGAGAGAGAGCGAGCGAGCGAGAGAGAGAGAGAGAAAGAGAGAGAAAGGGAGGGAGGGAGAGAGAGAGAGAGAGAGAGAGAGAGCGATGCTAGCTGATAACTTATAAATTTAATGTACGGAATTATATGCATAAAATGTGTCATAATTAAGCTATTATAATGAACATCATCAAAGTATGCACTTATATTAGGACACTTAGTGAAATACTCTCACTTTCTTTGAACATGTGATGAATGAAGATGATGAATCACGGTTTCAAAGGTGACAATGTCTCTATGTCGTCTTAAAATAAATTGGAGCCAGTGGAGTGCCAAATGCATATCTTCATTATATTACTTCTAAGAACATAGGTTACTGGGCAGATAATGGGTCAATAGCTGGTCATATTGGCTTGGTATTTGTCCAGTACGGGCCCAGTAAGCTATGCTATCGCAGAACCTAGGCTTATCTATAATCTAGGAAACACTGACATTGGCATTGATTCAGTAGAAGAGTTTTATGCTTTATAATTCTACTATTTTGAATTTATGCTTGGCTCTTATTTGCAACTGGCAACTAGTTGAAGTTGGTTTTATCAGTTTGTCTGTCTGTCCGTCAGTTTGTCAAAATTATTTTACATTTCTGACAAAGCTGCCTTGGGCAAATCAATAACGCGTCAGACTCGTTCATTTCAAGAGGCCACTGGTTAAAATGGCAAGTAGTTGGCAAAATTAAATAATAAATATTTCATTGAAAATCTAAAACTAATTTGGCTGTGCGCTGTTGTTACTGTATGCTTATCGCTCATGACATAATCTTGCTGAACGAACTGCCTCACAAAATGTTTTCCTCAGCCGGTAGCTCTCGCGCACCTATCCACAGAAGATGGAAAATGTGTTGAGATAGTTTCTACTTTCAGAAAATTATAATAATTTATACGAAATGAAATCAACATATGCTAAGTTTTATTTCGCTTCATTACATCGAGGTATACAAATTATGTCTCTAAAAGTATACAATATAAACAACTTTATTTTCACACATTCTGGTGTGGATATGCACCTTTAAATCACGTGGACAAATCATGCGTTTCTATTGGTCGTCTCTTTGCTGCAGCTGAGAACATGGCTTACGATGACGTCTGCAGACGTTGATGATTTTACCTTACGAGGCAAAAAATGCCAAACACAACAGCTGTATTCGTCGAGGCCTCACGAGGTGAATTGCTCACAAAGATCACCCACACGCACACGAGCAGATCAAAAACCTAGTGAGGCAGTTAGCTCGGCAAGACTGTCCCGTGTGCCCAAGGTAATAAGCAGCAACAGAACACAGGTAACTTAGTTTCATAATATTCGACGGCTTACCTGTAGTTACCTTGATATTGAGATTCTGGGAATTCATTGTTTGATCGATCCCAACACGGGTAATGCGGAGGCAGCGCTTAGCTAGAAATTGGCTGGGCATAGCTAGAAATAGATTATTTTATTGATGTCATTGCCTTAGCAAGTGACCTATTGCTTGTTTGCAGAACGATTCTAAGACGTCAACCGGAAATAAGGTAACATAGAAGGTACACGAGTGATGGCAGTGCTGGAGCCCTGGTCAGGAAAATGGGAGAGAAATTGCATCTATTTTCCATGTAGCAAAACGTGTGTCAAATCCAACCAAAAGGGCCTAGATTGTCCAGACGAGGGCTGACCTGATATATATGAGTTCTGAGGTGAATCAACCGTATTATGGGAAGGGGAACTTGGAGCGAGACTTGTTTACAAAACGTCAATTCCAACCAAAAGCACCTAGTTTGTGCAGAACATCCAGAGGAGAGCTGACAGGATAGATTAGAGTTCTGAGGCGAATCGACTTGAATAGGGATAGGAAGGGGAACTTGGAGCGAGACTTGGTTGGTCTTGAGTCGCTCAAAATAGCTGATTCACTCTCAATCAGTCTTGAAGATGATAGGACGCGAGGACATGCAACACATACAATTGCATAATAGATCTATTTCATATTGACAGGTCATTATTAAAATATCTGGTACGTGGTTGTACGTGGTTCTGAGCTTTAGTGTTTTTTCTGTTGAGGTGGGAAGGCCGACAGAAACAACAAGAAAATTCTTAGCCTTGTAAATTCCAAACTGCTATGCTTCCTGACACACTTCCCTTATATAGATGCAACTGTGTGTTCCATTTGAGGCCTGGCTGCTCTCGGCCTTTGAGTGTTGCTAGTATTTTGAGAGATAGACTTAAAATCCTGCCCTTGCGCATTCGATATTCTGAGGGACCGTAAATGAAATCATTTGACAATGTTTTTGTCATTCCATTAAATAAATGCAATTTGTGCTTCATTAAATGCGTGATACTTTGGACGCTGCTGTCACGGGTAAATCCGGACACAAAATCTTATCACTGAACATGTTCGGTAACCCATAGGGAATATGTGACATTATTTTATTCTCTGTCTCATTCCATGCCTCATTTATTGCGTGACATTTTAGGGATTGCTGGCGGGGAAAATCAGATATTAATTGTTGGCATTGGTCATTTCATATTTGTCAGCCCACATGGAAAGTCTGACACGGTATTTATCCCTTGAATAAATTGCAAATTGACAACCATGTCTGTACCAGAATCGTTGCTTTGTTGCATCTTTGTATATTTGTAGGTGGAAAGGCGGATTTAAATGGCTGACATTTGGCATTGGCGTACAATAAAATAATTTGCTGTCTGTTTGACTCATTCTTTATTACGTTGTGATCACTGGCGCAAATCGAAAATGGAGGCTCGAGTGGCGGATTGGATAGTATGACGGAGGGATTGAAAAATGGTAGATAGTGATAGGAGATGGGAGAGGAAGACTATGCGCGGAAGGAAGAGGGGGAGGGAGAGAGCGAGCGGGAGGGTGAGTGGGTGGGAGAAGAGAGAGATGGTGAGAGGGATCGATAGGGAGAGGTTAGAGCATGAGAACGGGGAGGAGGGCAAGACAGCGAGAGATCTGGAGAGGGGAAAAGGTTGAGAGGGCGGTAGGCTAATGGGAAGGACAAGGGGCAAGACAGTAGTCTGTGGGAGGGAGATATGTGGGAAGCGTAGAAGGGTAGATGGGGAGAGGGGTGGAGCACAAGAGGAGAGAGATACGGCGAGGATGAGAGGGAAAGCAGACATTAAGAGAGGAGAAGGGAGGGGAAAATAGAGATGGAGAGATGGGGAGAGGCATAGAAAGAAAGAGGGAGGGAGACAGGGGCGTGTAGGGTATGGTGGGAGGTGGGTTGAGGTGAGAAAGAAATGGGGGTGGGGAAAGAGAGGGGGGAATGCGAGAGAGAGAGAGAGAGAGAGAGAGAGAGAGAGAGAGAGAGAGAGAGAGAGAGAGAGAAAGAGAAGTGGGTGGGAGATGGAAGCATGTGTAGAAAATAATAATGACACGCATCAGTCAATATAACTCCTATATTGAAATGCAATGGTTCTTATAATACATCTGTGATGGGGTAAAATCTCTTTCAACAATCAATTTCCTTCTCACTATCAGTAGCACATTAATGGACGGGTTTATTTATTTATTTACACATATTCCTATCACTTTAGAAAACACTCATTTATAAGTTATTGGCCGCCCTTACAGTGTTCCCGTTCTTTATCAGCAAATCCTGTTTCGGAAGAGTGTGTATGAATGCGTAGCGTAATCCTGTTACCTGTAGAATAATCGTAGGCGTGAAATATTTTAAAAACAAAGTGACTGACAGTTTTTGCTGCCTTTGTAAGCAAACACTTTCAGTGAAATAATTTTTCAAACTTTCGACGTCCCATTGTTAAATTTGTTTCTTGCAGAAGTTGTAGCTCAGGTGTCGGCAAAAAGGGCACACATATTTTACACCTCATGCTTAAGGGACCGTCTTTAGTTATGGTTTCCTAATGTAAACAGAAGAACCACAACCCACTTTGCCCACCACTGTACCCCATAAAGACATGTCAACCCACCCTGCCAATTTCCCCTCCAACCAATCAAGCTAACTATACATACGTCTAAGGAATCACTGTTTTATTGTTTACCTATTTATTATTTTTGATGACTAAGAACTTATGCCAACCTCGATGTGATTGTCAGATCCATAGAACTCCTGGTCCAATAGCGAGGATCACGTGTTTGTTTACTCAGTGTGCGCGAGACTATCCATGAGCAGACGATATATCCGTCAAAGGAGACGAGATCACTCAATAGTTTGATGAAAAAATATGACATTGGGGGTTTATCTGAGGGAGATGCTAGATGATAACCTCTGCATGTAGCTAAACTATGGCATAAACAGAGCCCAGTCAAATTAGTTTCAAAATATTCAACAGCATGTTTATTAAATAGTAAAGCCATACCATTCGTACAGCAATGCTTAGTCCGTCATCAATAAAGTGTTCGTGACAAACCTAGCTGGATCATTCATGACGTAATTGATTATGGCGTTATCTTACACAACATGTATTTGATTATGACGTCATATAATTGATGAATAAACTGGAAGACAACATTATGAGCTTCAGTTAGGGAGCTTGTACATCGATGAATGACCATGATGTCTTATGGTATTAAAGTTGACTATGTTACAACAATATTTATGGACACAATGAGATTCTAAATACAGATGTTCCTTACTATTAGGCCTGTCAATGCAGGTTATTGGTCTGGTATGGGGCCAATACTGGGCCATTAATCAGATGTCAGAGTACTCTCCATAATCACATTAACAGCATGTTTAAAATCCAGGTGGTTTCATGTAAAATATATAAGTAACGGTAGCGCCTGAACCACCTGGCCGATTCTCATAATTTTGGTATCTACAACTAGTTACTGGGGATTTGTGTGATCAAATGCATCGGTCTAATGGATCAAAAAGCATTCCGGACAGAGAATTGCATAGCATTTGTTCAGGCCTACGTACCGATAATTTTCACTTCCGTGCTAGAGTTTTACTGTAGAGCTTGGTGTCAGGTTAAGTACGAAACAATCGACGAAACGTTGAGCTTTGTCAGACCTATATTTATGTGTACTGTGTTGGGGATGCAGCAATATGCAAACACCCTGTAGCTGCAATTAGTCCTTCTTCTTTGGCCACTGTTTCTTCTCCTTAGCTAGAGTCTTTAGTTTGCACACGTTCTTCTTGCTCGTCAGCGTATCCTGTACCGTTTCTATTAGATTGGTGCGTAGCACATTTAGCAGGCTTGTACAGCGTGTTCCTCTAGAGCCCTATAGATATTGACACTGAGTACAGCAACCTCCAAGACTCTCTGTACCGGGTGTCTTGTGGCATTCACAGAATATATCCAAACATAGACCATCTTTGTTGGGCTACCTTTGCTGACAGTGGGATTGTGTTGCACATAGTGTTTAATGCGTCGTTTGTAAATTATACTTCCCGGCCAGCGATGTTGGGTTATTGTATGAAAGTGTCCGCGGTGACAGGCATCAACCTCATCTAGGACTGCTTTCGTAACTGCCCAGTTCTTACAGTTATACACGATCAGTGACACTCAGGCAGTTTCATACAAGAGTTTCCAAATGGACTGGAAGGCAAGTTTTCCTGTGGCATAACACACAACAATATCAGAGGACTGGCAACATAGTGAATCGAGGATTGTTTTCATGCTCCATTCCTCCAGACCACGCAACTCAGTGCCTTTGTCACAGACTTCGTCTGTCGCTGAATAGGTGTATATTGGTAAAGTTGGGCTTGGCTTTAGGTCACAAAGAGCCTCACATTCTTGAGTTGTTCTTCGGCTCTAGTGAGGTCCTCGAGAGGCTTCTCTTCCTCATCTATGAAGTCTGCATTGTCCGTGCACTCCGTTTCTAGTGTGAGATCCAGTGGATATACTAGTGCTCTTTGCCATGAGGTGTGCACTCGCAAAGACGAGAGGACCGTGGCAGAGTAGCATGCAAACATTACCGAAAAGAGTCAGAACTGTGTAGAAGTTCTCAAACGCTGCAGATTCAAAATTTTGTCT
Organism: Chaetoderma sp. LZ-2023a; assembly: GCA_034401795.1. Taxonomy (NCBI): domain Eukaryota; kingdom Metazoa; phylum Mollusca; class Caudofoveata; order Chaetodermatida; family Chaetodermatidae; genus Chaetoderma; species Chaetoderma sp. LZ-2023a. Next base: position 174,577,126 of record CM067373.1, on the reverse strand, counting down.
CAGACATAGAATGACCTTAATGTGTAGAGACTGTTTTCGGCTGCAGAAAGAAATGGAGGACTCCAGTCTTAACTAAGCCCTGCCAATCTCAATCTTTCAAAATATTCAACAGCATGTTTATTAAATAGTAAAGCCATACGGTTCATGCAACCTGACATTCTAATAAGTGTTTAAGACTGACTAAATCAAGTCATTCATGACGTAACTTATTATGACATCAGCCTATCCATGCGGAAGTTTTTGCGGTGGCAGACATCCAGTTTGTCTATAACGTCCACTGCAGTTACAGTTATATAGCATCAAGGATACGCAGGTTGCGTATATACACGTAGCTTTTTGTCAAGTTCCATCTTTGATCTACGACTCCATAGTTTCAGAAGGACTGGAAAGCCATGCCTCCCCCCCCCCCTCATGACACAGCGTGCAGCGATGCCAGCAGTACTGCTGAATAGTGAGTCCAGTATTGTACTTTTCATCCATGGCTCCCCGCCACGAAGTGGATGATCATTTTCTTTAGCTTCATGCTTGGTCGATACGTATATGTGGATGAACTCTGTTTTCGATTCATTCATAAAGTGGTTCTCAATTTTTAATTTGCTTGCAGCTATAGGGAGAAGTTAGTCAAGGGGTTTGTCAATTTTAGTCCCAACTATTTATATATGTATGCATCAGTATATTGGTACACAAACGCACATACACGCGGTATACATGTAGGCCTATGCTAAATACATCTGGCTAACGTGTATTTACTGGCGCATTGACAATAACCCATATCATAGCTCAAAGCATTGAAACGTAATTTGTCAAAATGCAATAGTAAACGTCATAGATTTTTAAAAAAATGGGTGCTTATGATAATCGTCTTCCAATAATTGTAACCTCACACGCGGGTCCACACATGTGCACACACGTACATACTTTCACTATCTGACTGCTGCAACCCAACAGACAATAATTTCAATGGGCAATATCTATGAACCTGTTGAATATATTGAAAATAATTTGACTGAAAGTTGTTGGTGGCATAGCCACCAACAACTTTCAGTCAAATTGTTTTCAGAATATTCAGCATATCCAGAGTTAAACCCCCATCTAAAATGTAGTCTGCAGAAATTCAGCAGGCAGACAGTTAAACTGAATCCGAGGCATTATGTTGTTCACCCTCGCCCTGTGAGCAGAAGATGGTGTTGCATTCAGATCTGTCTCTCTGTTTGTCTGCGCGTGCGTGTGCGCACTATGGATGCGTGAACGTGGGTGCGCGTCTGCAGTTGTATCTCACAAACTGCTGATTAGATTTGGCGCAAATCTTAACACAATAACAGCAGCTATCTGTCAACGAGGATTGCCAGCTTTTCCAGCTATAGATATCTCGGAAACTGCTGGGAGGATTTGGCTCACATCCTAACACAGGAAATCTTGTGACCATGCATTTGGATTCCACACCTTTGGTCATGAATGGCTAACAATCCGGAAAATCTGAAAATAAATCCAGAAATCAAAATTTAAAAATGTGCCGAAAAACCTGGGAGGTTACGGTTTTGCAATTGCTCTTGTTTTCTTTAGAACAAATTTTACGTTGAAAATCTGCATTGATGTAACCTATTGCTATCCCTTGACAGCAACAATCTGCAACAACAGGCCATCTACCCTTTGTCATCCAAAAAGCCGCTTCTGTAGTGTACTTGAGGAATGCCCATTTGCAGACCAAAAGAAAACTATTTTTGAAAATTTGCCATTGGAATGACTGGCTCGATAACAGAGGCAGTGATTCCAGTGGTAAATTTTCAAAAATAGTCTTCTCTTGGTCTGCAAATGGACATTTTCTCCCAGAAACTTGAAATTTTCTTGATTTAATTCGATGGTTAAACAGTTAATATAGGCCTACCCTCCTTCTTCAGCACAACATGTAATAATGTGCTCCTACATGGCTTCTATCAGACAGTTATTTCTCTGACAATGGATTTACCCCAGACACTGATAATAGATTAGTTCTCAGGCAAATATTTCTCAGATGAGAACCCAGAATGAACTTACATGACCGGTGAATAAAACTAACCTTTCTAATAGTAAGCTTGATATACCGTAAAACTTGCCTTTGAGACAGGACTCTCTAGGCGTGGCAGAACTGGGATAAGGAATATGACTATCACTATGAATCACATAGTTACATACATTTCAGTCGAAAAACCATAGTTTAACATTCATTAAAGCAAACAAGCCACATCACAATGAGAGAGCTATATCAACTGTAAAGTATATATCCACAGGTCGTAATTGTGTAATGGACTGCTGGGAGACCTAGGCAAGCCTCTTCACATGAGTTTGTTGTGTGGCACTATAGACATTAAATAACAATTAACCATTTCAGCCTTATGGATGAAGGCCACATGTTAAAGCAATATTGCATTAAGCAGTGTTTGGAGGTTAAGGATGAAAGCATACAGCCACATAGTCAAGAATGACTATGTACAAGACATTGTAATACCAGATCACATACAGCTTAATTGTAAGACACATGTGCTGATGCTACTTAACCCGGTGTCCCAAATTATAACTGAGAAAGTCATCAAGTATGGGCTGGAATTGCATTTTGGCAACAGGGTGTTGTAATCTGTTACTGTTAGTGACTGCCACAGGTTTCAGCAACACCGTTCTCGGAAAGCTATTCCACTCCCCATAGCAAAACGAGATAAGTAATACATATTGGTATTTAGTTTAAATAGGGTTAATGAGTGTCACGCACTGTCCGTTGTGTGTTGGCTAAAATGCCATGCTGAGAATCGAGTCAATACCAACAAGCTGTGTGTTATATCTTTGCAATATAAGCGAGATACAACGACACAACGGACATGGAGAGCCAGAGACAAAAGATAGATAGTGTAGACCGTTTTAGCATTAGTCTGTCATAATATTACTTTTTTGTAAAGAATTACAGCAAGTATTTATAATCAGATGATCAATAGAAGATACAAAATAAATAGTCATTATCTGAGTTTTATCCAGTAAACAATACCATATCACAGATATCTATAGAACAGGATCGTTCCCAGACCTCACTGGCCAAGCTACCCCTACGGTATTATTGTCACCATATGTCATCACAACACTGGCATAGAGATCGGTGATACTTCTACTGTCGGCACTGTTCAGGATAATAATACAAATTTACCTGTGCGAGTATTACAAAAATACACCCAACCTGTTGTGCAAGTCCCAGAGGGATACGAATATTAAAAGGTAGCAAAATACAAACAATCCGAAAACTAGAATATTTATGGTAGTCTCCTGCTGAGTGACAACGAAAACACACTTTTAGGGGGCCCACACTTAAAGCTATGCTACAGCAGTTAATTATACGCTGACAGGCTCGTAACCCTTTAACTATTACAGACAAAAAATTACCAACATTTTAAAGATACAAATCTTCTTCTGTTAAATATTTCGAGACTAATTTGACTGGAAGGTGGTACTGCATATGGCAGCAACAGATTCCTGTCAAATCATTTTGTAAAATATGCGACATCTTTCATGGTTTTACTTCCATAATGAAATTACGGTATGTTAGATCCAATGGGTTGCAAATGCTTTCTTTCTGTCACTCAAGTATCTGAACATCATAATTAGATGTGCCACCTGTTGGTTGACGTCACAATCACAATGACATATAGCTCCGTCACGAAAATCGAATAGTTCGTCACAAAACTGTACGAAAGAGCCTTTCGATGTTTGGCTATGTCCCGCCCATCTGTAGTTAAGCTCCACACACACCTCGCTCTTGTTGGGATCGCTCCCTGAGCTCCATAACTATCAATTTCCAATAAACTATACAGGTAAGCTGTTGAATTATTTGAAACCAATTTGACTTGGTGCTATTGATTCCAACACGCGTGGAAGAGGGATGAGCTTGGCAAGAAATGTGCGGGGCATTGGTAGAAATGAATCTCACCATATATATATATATATGTATATCTTCATAAGGGCGTCTGAAAGGCGTTGCTATGGTACCAGCTATAGTATGTTAACCAGGATCATAAAGAATCTGTATGCATCTTTTAATTTTAAAGACAGTTACAACAACACTCCCTTGCTTAAAAGCCGCAATCGTGATTACAGTCTTAAAGGTAATTTGTAGATGCCCCTAATCGTGTAGGCATATATATTACTTGAACATGAAGTTCGTCTTTCTGCCATGCATGCACTTGATGCGGATATTTTAGATAGTTCCGTTTGGTTAACTGCCAGCAAATACCGAACCCACCAGCGAATATTAGGAACAGAATTTCTATCCTACATGCAATCAACCAGAGGTACTTTACTCCCGCTACGCTCAAGGTATCTTTCTACGCACGAATTTGATTAAAATGACGATCTAGCACCAAATAAACCTCTATGGAACATAATGAATTTCTTGGCACCAGATAGGAAGGAAATTACGCTATTTTAAGTTACATTCTAAGTTGATAGTGCGCGGGTATAATATAAAGTGAAGGATGCAGGGAGGATGCAGGAAAGTGCATAATGTGTTCTCCCTGTGATACAAGCATGACATTATTAACATGGACACATTGAGTGGCGGTAGTTATATACGAACTTGGCATCTGCCACACTGGTTACGCAACTAAGGTAAATGAGAAAGATCAAATATGACCTCCAGAAAAGTTCCGAGAATCTAATTTCCAATATCCCATTTATACCGGATTCTGTATTCGTGTCTCGCGAGATCTTCTTCCATAGGAGATCGAGAAAAGTATGTGGTGTGCAATAAGTGGCAATGGCGTCAGTTTAACACTGTCATGACGAAGCTGGCCAAAAACCGGCCTTTATAGTGGTATTGAGACATGACAAGTGTAGACTATTTTTGACAATTTACCACTGGATTGACTGGCTCGATAACCGAGCCAGTCATTCCAGTGGTAAATTCTCAGAGATAGTTTTCTCTTAGCCAAAAATCGACATTTCTCATTTCCAACATTATTGCTTTTTAGATATGGAAAAGTAATCAAGGAGGATTTATCACACAACACAAATAAAAGTGTATGGTCTAAATGATACATCTGCATACTTTTATGTATCCATATAAATTAATTATAATCTATGACCATTAGAGCCGCCACACAAGCATGGTCCCCATCCATTGAAAATTATTATATTACGGGCCATGCACATAGATTTACTAAAGCATTGAATTAGTGCATCAATATGCGGATGCGCTTTTAACCATTCCAATGCGAAACCGGCCCAAACCAGCTTCTGCTGTGGTCTCAAATAATGCGCATTTGCAGGCCAAGAAAAAGGGATTTCTGAAACTTTACCACAAGAATGACTGGCTCGATACATGAGCCAGTCATTCCAGTGGTAAGTTCCCAATAAGCGCATTTTCTTGGCCCTCAAATCGACACTCAATAACCAAATATTCTCTTGACCAGTGTTAGCCATTAACGAGTTAAATAACTAATAAGGTTTCATACCTCGGGCGACATTGTGTCTCGTTTCTTAACAGTGCGGCCTTGGACAAGATATAATAAGTACATCCGCACTCATATGATGTACTTATTGTGCAATGTTCACCCACATACCTATCCAGAAAGCATGAAACTAAAGAAAATTACGATCCACTTCGTGGCGACGAACCATGGAGGGAAAGTAAAATCCTAAGCTCACTGCTTTGCAGTACTGCTGACATTGCTGCACGCTGCGTCATGGGGAACATAGCTTTCCAGTCCTTCTGGAAGCTATGGATTCTTAGATCAAAGATGCCCTTGACAAAATGACGACGTCTATACACTGCAACCCGCGCATGCTTGATGCTGTATAACTGTAACAGTTCGGCAGCAGCTTCAAAGGCAGCTCTAGGCAAACTCGATGCCTGCCATCACAAACACCTACGCACCATCACTTGGCACCGATGGCCAGCCAGCATACGTTCCAATGATGCACTATACAAGCTGTGTAATACGTCGCCGCTCTCTGTAAAAGTCGCCCAGCAAAGATGGTCCATGTTTGGCTATGTGCTAAGGATGCCAGACGACACACCAGGCCGGAGAGCTTTGGAATTCGCTCTACTCGGAACCAGCAAATACAAAGCCAGGATAGGACGTCATTGTATAAATCTGCTAAGCGTGCTACGAGGTGATCTCACGAAAGCAGGACGCAGTACACTCAAGCCTAGAATGGGCCTGAGAAAGCTAAGGACAAGACACGATGGGCAAAGGCGAAGATGGACTGATTGCATTTGTAGGATGTTTCTACTACTGCAGCCGCAGAATACAGTAACCGTACATAGTGCAATGTCCTATCCCATGGTATAAAGCTATGCCCCTTTTAACAACACAACACAGGGACAACGTAAAATAAACATTCACCCATTATGTTGATATAGACACTGTTGAATAGTTCAAGAAGAGAGGGAGCAATTTCTAGCTATTCCCTGCCCATTTATAGCTAAACTCCACCCACTTTGTCAGATCGTTGACATCGTTTAGAAACTAAAACTCACACAATCTAAATTTCGAGGAAACTATACTAGTAAGTAAGGAGACAATATGTATCTGACAAAATTTATGTACACTTTATCAATTCTTCTAGAAATATTTTGAAATTAATTTGATTAGGGACTGCAACAGCAGTTCTCAGTCAAATTAGTTTCAAAATATGCAACAGAGTGTTTAGTAAATTGTGTAGCGCGGACCGACCGATCGGGTACGGACCGTCCAAGCCAGCCTGTGTATGGAATGGCCGGGCCGGGTGCGTTCCGAGTACGCCCCCCCCCCAAGGTAGGATGATATACGTGTATAGAGCCGATTACGAGAAGGGAAGTCCGTGAGATCGTGTAGAGCGCATGCGCGAGCGTCAGCGATTGCTTAAAAACGTGCGCTAGCATTGGGCAGAAATTGGTGGAAGTTAACACGCACATCATGGGTTAGCCTTTTGACATTTCGACCTAAGTTATGGGAACATTGCTTGAAGCATCGTGTGAGATATTCGATGCATCTCGTCTTGTGGACCGCCAGAATGCATCCACATTAACTAATAATCTTCCGCAGCCCATCAAAAACTGTAGGGCATTTTTCAACTTCCGCAACAGTACGGAACTTTTTAGACCATTCAGATAAATCAATAACTTTTCATGTGGTCGGACTATCTACTAGCCATGTTCCTCCGCAAAGGACGGTCTTCACTTTTCCTGAGAATGAGCTGTATCAGTAGTATGACTGCATTATTTTCCTAGCAGCTGACTTCCGCATCGTGCCATCTCGCGTTCCAAACTATGTTACGCTATCAACTATCGTGAATATGTGATTTCTTCCGTACCGATGACTAATAGGTATTCTGCCTTATAATATTATTATTGTCTTACTTTTATGTAATAGGTACTGATGACTAATAAGTACCTTCCGGTCATCTGAGACCGCATTTTTATAGTTTATTATTATTATGTTTATGTATATATTATCCTCATTTTCTGTGCCTATAAGCACCGCAAGGTTTTTCTAAAGTTAGTGATATGGCAGCAGGCAACCATGTTAAATTGTTTTGTTTATTACAAAAACTCTTGGACTGTAGTAGCACTAGGTTACACAACACCAACACCACCTTGTTCCCCACACAGCATCAATTTTCACTGAGGTAGCTGTTCATGTTCTCATTACGCGAACATGATGGGCGGCCGACCTGGACTGTTCTAGCTCGATAGGAGAGGTTTGTAGTAGTAAGGACGATTACTCGTTAGGAGACATTTTGTGTTAGTCTCTTTTCCGGAGTAGCAGATATGTAACAGCGCACTCTGGGTACATGGTTTAAATTGGCCATATTCCTTAATGCCCCCGAAATTAGTAATCGTCTCTGTCTACACTCCACCAGCCTACGGGCTTATTAATTGTCTGGGTCTCCTTCCGTCACGTTATTTAGAGTTAGCTCTGGAACTATTGGGGTTCCAGTGTGGCTAGAAATAAAGTGGCGATCACCGCATACATTCCGCGCGTATCTTCGGATACTGGTTCATTATAAAACCCCACCAAAGTAGGAGGCACTGCAAAAATAAATATATTATTAATTACTGGCCTGCAGTGCATCTCTGGGCGATTTTACATAACCCTAACGCCAGGTAAATGTTAGTTCCCCGGATGCGGATCAGTATGGATCCATACCCAACACGCTGGTGACGGAAAGGATTCAGCTTTCCATCTAACTCTACAAGTGACTGAGTGCAGTCTTAGAACCCACCACACCCTACGTGGGGGGTCCCTATAGTTGAATAGCTACAGCTTTGTCCCCACCTTAAAATCTTGAATGCGCTTTTCAAAACACTTATGGACCATACTTGTCCTTGTGATGTGACATGTGGGCATGACCTGACAGTAACACGATCGTTATATGATTCTGGAACTCTCATCTCATGGAAAGTACGCATGTATCTACTGAGGGGGGGGGGGGTGTTCCATGGGGGGAACCTCATGGTTGCCGAACATTCTCACCTGTCAGACTTATGTATATTAAAAGATAGGTAGGTTGCATTGCCAGTTGCGGCTAAAACGAGACTTGGACCCAATAACTAAATGATAGGGTAGGAATTAGCAGAAGGTCTGCATACATCCTGGAAATTGCATAGGATGGCAGTGTTGAATTCTGTGGAAATCATCCACCCCACCTTCACGTAAAACAGCGTGCATCACAACAACCATATAGCTTCACTAGGTGACTTGTTTACATAATTTAGTTTTAATAGGAGAGTGGCCCTTTTGCCATCTCTCTTCCTCCGCTTCAGCGTTGTAGGAATTTTCCTGCGATGGAGGTCCACGCAAGGCACTTTCAAAATAATATTCCCTAGGGGGTTAATTTGGTTTATATTAAACTAGCTAAGTAGCTGCGTTAGGATCCTCCTTTGAGGGAATACCTCACAGATCTCATTCTGTGAGGTACCTCTGGCGAGGGCCACGATTATGAGTCATGAACCCGGCCCCGTGTACTAGACCCCCCAGGTAGCAGCAAACGAATACGATTGTTTGACTGCACCACATTAATTATTGCATGTATCTTTAACTTTATTTCCTGGCTGCAAAATTGAGCCATGGAACTGTCACAAGAGTGACACACACAGTATGGACGAGATGGTGTGATTCAACTTTTGCGGCAATGGTCGCACGGCCCCACTGGAACGTAAAGATTCCACCCGCTCTTGAATTCAGTTTCTGTACGATCCTGCAATGCACAACAGTGGCTCCTCAGCCCGGTGATCTACTGCCAACCAGCTCTCTCACCTCGCTGTACTGTGCACCTGCGGTGCTGCGGAACATGAACGTCGAGCAGACCAGCGCACACATCTGGAGCCTACAAGTGGTGCCCGATGTGGGGCTCGAACACAAAGTGAACCCACGCCCACCCGAATGTTCCGGTCCACCTTTTACTATGATCTGTACTCTCCCGACTCAGAGGTGGAGTAGTATGACGGAAGGGGAGCCCAAGTGCTCACCGGTGACGAGCTAAATTACTCTGAATTAGAGGACACACCATTGGCACGAAAACAAGTGTACTCGCCGGTCTGTGATGAGGCTTTCCATGATGCCTACCAGGCGGGTGCGTCATTTATAACCCTGTTTGCTATCTGTGCTAGGCAATCTACACCTGTGCCATATCATGGACAGCAGCGGAGACGTCCCCTTTGGGGCACACTTTACAACCTACACACACATATGGTTCACCATGTCAATTTTATGGTGACCAATGGCGCACCCATCATACACCATGGCCCGCATCTCCACCTAAAAGAACGTCATCTCTCTGCTACCCTTCCATACCGCAGAATGGAGATAGGAATGTGGAAGTTCCATCCCTATCATATCCCAGAAGTGGCACCAATACCCAGCGCACTCAGCAGTCCCATCATTCCCCTGGACCTCCGCCATACCGAGGGAGTCCCGAGCAACGTTCTATGGACACACCATGACGAATGCACAACACACCAGCACCGGGGCATCATCCTATACCGAGGCGGAAGCTCCTGAGTTCATCCATCCCAACCTACCATACGGAACCCCACAGATAGGAATCACACCCCACCCCCATGTGCGGAGGAATCAGGATACATGGAGCCGTGTCCGCCAACACCGACCTACATCTGCATTCACCCCATTCACTCCCCTGCCCCCACCTGAATTCGCGCCCATTGTACCTCATCATGGCACCGGCTGAGTCATCCTTCCACTCTCCCACCCCTGAATTCAGCGGGGTGGGTGACTGGGCGAATTCTCCTGGGCCAGTTTGAAATCATAAGCCATACAAACAGATGGATGGATCAACAGATGGGGGAGTATCTGGCCGCCAAACCGTCAGAGAAAGCCCTGCAGGTACTGGCAGATATGGGTCAGACACCACACCCACATACACAGAGTTGGAAAGTGCTCTTTCTGAGAGGTTCGGAGATATGGCGTTGGGAGAAACGAGCCCTCTTTAATTGAAAAATCTAAGAAGACGTGCAGAGGAAACTCTTCCTGAATTAGCTAGCCGCATCTGTCGCCTCGTCACCAGGGCGTACCCCAGACCAATAATGAAGGAGTCACTCACATGCATTTAGATACCTTCATCGATCCATTGAGCAGATAACCGACCCTTACGGAAAAGCTATTCCTTTTAGAGCATGGGAGTCTTCAAACTCTTGCCGCGACAGCTGTATGCATCAAGAATTTCCTCGAGCGGGAGAAAAATGCTTGTCGTCAACTTCACCCTATCAATGAACTAAATCACTTCTACAGACCATCCACATACAGCAACTACCACCGACAGCAACAACATAACACAATCAGCACCACCTCCCCGAGGAGATCACGTGCGCCAAGGAAGAAGGCATGGCCAGCCCCATAGTGGGGACCACGGCATTGCCCAGGACGTGGGAACCAGCAGAATAACAACAATAGGCAGGCAACACATGATAGGTTAGAAGAGATCATGAAACAGATCTCCGCCCTCACCAATCTGGTCACCACACTTACCACCGTGGTGGCGACCCAGCAAATTACATGAACACCACCAAGCGGCAACATGCCCCACACACAACCCTCCAACACATGCTGTGGATATGGTCAGATGGGCAATTGGAGTATCCAAACTGTCCCCCCTCTGCTCCATTGGCCACTGATCGACAAACACCACAGCCAGAGCATCCATTAAACCTGAATGGGCACTGATTAAAGAGTCACTTCAGTGCACCATCTTCAAACCTTTCTCAACTGCGGTCCTTCAACAGCAACCTCAGGTGGATTCATCACATAGTACAAACACTACACAGAAAATGGCTTCACACAAGCCTGGGCCTATGATGCACACTGCATCCGCAGCCCCAATAATCAATCACTCTATGGCCCTTTGAGTGGACAAGTGAGTGTGAGGTTTCCTTCAGGGCATTAACGGACCTTTAAACAACTGCGCCTATTCTTGCTCATCCTAGCCCTAACCTCGATTTCATCTTAGACACTGATGCATCCGCTTTTGCGATCGACGCTGTTCTATCACAGGTCAACGAAGATGGAAGAGCAGGTACTTGGTTATGGTTCGCCTACTCTGAACAAAGTGGAGAAACGATATGCATCCACGATGGGAGAATTATTGGCTGTGGTGTACCTTGTTAAGTACTATAAACACTTTCTGTACGAGCGCCCATTTAACCTACGTACAGATCACACCTCACTACGATGGCTCAGAAACCAAAAAAATCCGGAGGGCGAGGTAGCGAGGTGGCAGGAATCCCTGCAGGCCTTTAACTTCAATGTTGTTCATCGTCCTGGTAAGTTGTATGGAAATGCCGACGCCCTGAGCAGAATCGGGCTTGGGGATGAACAAGAAGTGGCCCCCACCGTAACACATACAACACAGCAGGCTCCCGTATTCCCTGAGCTGCGGTGCGCAGACTGGGATGTGGGGGAGCTCTCCCATGAACAGGCAATGGATGCACAGACATGGAAGATATATGCGTTGATCCAGGAGGGGGTATGCCCTCCAAAGTAATCTGTTAGTCCTTTATCCGCCATGGCCAAATATTATTATCAAAGGTTTGGAGAGTGCCACATGGACAATGGCATTCTCTACATAAATAACTGGATAATAATTCCTAAGTGCTTTTGGGTTGGGCATTTGGCCATTGAAAGAACAACGGAGCAGATCATATAGAGATTCCACTGAATCAGGATCAGTGATAGTGTCAAGGCTTGGGTTGCCAAATGCGTCCCATGTTAAAGATGCACCATTGGCCAGCACCACACTGTACCATTAAAAATTAAAATTGTTGGTGCACTATGGGAGCGAGTGGCTATTTATGTGCTCAGTCCCGTGAATACGACGGATGCTGGAAACAAATACATTCTCATATTGCAAGATTACTTCACAAAGTGGGCAGAAGCATTTGCTTTTCCGAACCAAGAGGCATCCACAGTGGCAGAGGTTTTGTCAAACAATGTGTTCTGTCGTTTTGGAATGACCTATGAGTTACATTCCAACCAAGGTAGTAATTTTGAGAGCCGGTTGATCTCTGAGATCTGCAAATTATTCCATATAGTCAAAACATACACCACACCTTATCATCCGCGCAGTGACGGGATGGTAGAGAGGTTCAACAGAACCCTCGCAGTAATGCTGACTAGGGAAACACACCTTGATTGTCGTGACTGGGATCTACGACTCCCATATGTGCTTATGGCATACAGCACATCAATACACTCCAGCATGGGTTATACTCCTGCTCAGTTAATATTAGGCTGTGAATTAGCCTAACCCCTGGATCTGGCCATGCCCAGAATTCTGGTGGAGAAAATTCACCATCTCTCTATGTGGAGCTCATGCGGCAAAGGATAGAATATGCCCATGAGCTGGTCAGAGAAACCCTCTCCAGTGCACACTGGCGTCAGAAAACATGGCATGACTGGCGAGTGCATGCAGACCCGTATGAGGCGCAAAAAATGGTTTGGGTTCACGATACACGATGTTCTGCAAGTGTGCCGAGTACACTGAGTTACCAGTGGAAAGGCCCCTATGTGGTAGTAGGTAAGAAGTCAGACATAACCTACCAAATCCGCGTCTCGGATGGCTTGACCTCAGTCATCCACTTCGATCGTCTTAAACCATGTGCTAGCAACGACCCAGTGCCAGAGCTCGGACCGGGTGCTACGTGTAAGAGCGGTACCTAGACCGATGTATCTACGGAAACAGGTATTCCCAACATTAGCGCAGAGCACCACGGTGCTAGTTCGACCCTTCTCCTCCCAATCAAGGAGTCCGGTGAACAAACAGCTAACGCTGAGGACGATGACAATCCACATACTCGCCTTCTCCATCCTCAGAACGGGTCTACCAGGTCTGGGAAGTCGTATTTGAAGACTTTCTCATTTGTGCTGTCAAAGGGGATGGACAGAAAGGTTGTTCCGACGACCCCTTCCCATTCCCATCCACTTCATGCTATTACCCCCATTATGGAGTTGCCACATGCTGAGGCTGAGGCTGTCTCGAGCCATGCTTCTTGTGGGGTGGAACATATAATATGTAGCATTGCCCTATTGCAGAGAACAGGAAAGCCGCACAGCTCGGATCACCCCATGTCCAAAACATGAAATCGTGAAACCACCCCTAACCAGGTCATGCCAATGGCACCACTGCCACTCCAATATTCGTCCCTCATTTCTGCACTGAGCTCGGACATCACACGTCCCATCACTCTCACACTCCACTTGTCGTCTGTGGACTGTCCATCTTCAGATATGAGAGAGACTACTGTTTCGGAGGAGGGAGCCTCCTGCACCACGGCCACCCGCATGGCTGGTGGTGATCAGGGAGGGGACCTGTTCAGTAGGCTCTCAGCTCGATTTTTCTCGGTACCTACAAATATGACCAGGTACCAACCGTCATGTAACCGGAGATGCCCATCCCCATCCAAAGGGCAACCCCCGACCCCAACTGCCCTACCACACTCTCCCGTGAGCAGTCAGAACATCACATAAAGACACAAAGTGACAGAAGCAACAAAACCACACTTGCCTTCAAGGCTGGAAACGTCAATTATTTAATGCGCGAACACTACATACACGACCAGTTATAAGAGATATAACAGAAACATTCTACATCCCATTACAATGAACAGCTTATTCGTCACCAACTAAGTACATCATCAACAGTATAACAGAATGCACGTAACCTTTGTAACAGAAAAAGTTAGAGACATATTTTCCGCAACATTCCCTTCCACACGAATCATCCTCCGCAAACCCTACTTTTCGACAAAAGCAACAGACTCGGCGTTCCCCAGTTTGGAAACCTGGATATGCCCACCTCGCAATATTCCCACATCACGCAGCACCCATGACTTCCCTACAACAGAACGATCCTATCAACAGCACATGCTCCCTCCTATCTCGGTTTATGGAAAACTGATCATACGGGTAGGAGGAAAACATCGTAACTACCTACAGTACGCACTGCCAGGACACCCCCACCCCTCGGAAGCGACACACATCAACTAAAAGACAAATACTTTAACTAGACGTAAATACTGACGTCTTTTTATTGAGAGAGCTGGATGACTGCAGTCTGTCGTCGGCAGCTAGTACGAGATAGGCACAGAAAGTGGAATTCGACAATGGTCTGATTCAAATTACGACAGCTCCCGTCTTGGTCATCCCCGCTCTAAGTATCCCTGTCCTGTCTTTATAAGACGCGGCCATTACAGGGAGAATATATTCAATGTCCGATAAAGTTATCATCGCAGACACTGCAGAGCCCTTCCCCCAACTGCAATAAGTCTTTGACAATTCACGACAGCGCCGGAATGATCCAAAGCAAACTAGCCACGCGTATCTACAGACAACATCAACATGACAGAAACACAGGCACTCTGGGTGACTGTTTCACAATCTCCATACGGCGGTATTGTAATTATTCAAACTGTGACACGCATTTTCCGAGTTGTACTGTAATAATTAGGTTTGTGTCAACATGTTGTGAGACTAGTCCTACCCATCGCGGAGGATGCTTGGCAGTCTGCTCACCCGGTAAATACAGTTCTGCTTGGCAGGGTGAGTATATTTGATGGCTGCATGAAATGGATATGTTTAAAACAAACAATAAATTACAGACAGCTAAACTCTTATAATTTTGATTAGGAACTAAAATGGTCCACCGCAACTACAAATCATTAATGTGCGGGCTGGCAAGGCAGCATCAAAACTTGAACAGTTTAAAACACAAGAGAAGTTTCAAAAACTCTCTTACTTACAAGTTCCGCTCAACAATCAACAAGAGCTGGAATAATATATCCTATACACTGAAGGAAGGAGTGCGCTGATAAAAAAATGCGTGCAACTAGGGACGCTGTTCTAAGGAACAGATATTTAGGAAGACATGTTTCAGCTTTTCGCACTAATTTACAAGAATCAGCAACGTTAATAGCAATGGGGACACCTAGTCCAATCAACCACGTGCTTCAAAACAAGAAACCACCTGATCGACACCACTGTTTTCCGGTAAATTAGGTCTAAGACTATAAACACGTGGCTCGCCCTCCCACGTAGCTACCATGCATGTGATGGAGGAGGCGAGAGGTAATGGGTTAGGGTCGCCGACCGCTGATGTGATCATGCTCTCCCCACCCAATCGGGCGTTTCATCCTGAAATTTGAACAGGAAAGTTTATAAGTATCTAACTTGGAAACCTACTCACTCTAATTAAAAGGTGAGCATCCACAGGAATAAGTAGTTCCCGATTTTAATGTTGATCGGAGGCCCGATTTTCCGATACATAAGCGATTCTCCTTTATTCATATAATTATATTTACCTTCTATTTACGAAGAAAATATTAAATTTGACTCCAGGAGAATAAAATTGGCAGAATCCTTTTACGGACCTGACTGATTCACCCCGCACTTTTTGGGCATGGTCATGTACCATCCTGTGACGCCACCAAAACTATAAAAGGAGGAAGTCGCTCATGGAAAATTCATCTTCCCTTCAATCTTGACACTAGAGAAGATCGGGCATTAGGCTACTTTCATGTCGCAAAGCATATTCCGCTAAATCTTTATCTTATTACTTTAATTGGTCCTTAGGAAAGTTATGAAGAAATATAAAATAGGTTAGTTTAGGTTATTTGCGGGTCTGCACATAAAACAGCAATGTGCAAATAAAGATGTCTCATGTGGAAGATCTGGCTTTGTCTGAGAGCTCGATAGAAGAAACTCAGCAAAGAACGGTGAAGAAACTTCTGTGTACTTCATTATTATTTAATGGACAGCTGCATACACGTGGATTTTCCCGCAACTCGGATTTGATTGCATATCAACCGGGACCATCTTTTTCAATGCAGATTGCAAACATTTGTTTTCGGCAACACGGCACGAAGTGACTCACGCTTCCATGTCCATCATCGTGTTCTCATAGTTAATCTTCAGCCCAGAGAGTAGGACGAGCCTATTGGGATTACAGCTCCAAGATTTGAAGCTCGTACCCTGCTTGAAGTAATTCCTATCGGAAAAATGGCCAAAACAAAGCGAACGAAGAGAGGCCAACCTACTTCTCCACGTTCTACCACCACTACAATGGCAACGACCGCAATCATGTCAGAAGTAACCACCACCGCAGCAGACACCACACCAGCGACCCCAGCACTAACCACACAGCAACACCCTCAGTTCTGGCTACATCAGCAGCCACCATCGCTCAATCAGCAACAGTTGTGACAAGTATACCCATAATAACTGTGCCTAGGCTTTCTTTATCTTTACAAAATAGTTCTGACAGTTCCGCATCTCCACCCAATTTAACCATCGACGAGGGAACCGCCCACGGAAACAGTATGACGACAATGCCATCGCGCAGTACCATTTCCACCACAGTCACCACGTTAAGACCCACAACCAGCACTCCTCACACCGCATCTGTAGATCCTGCTATCTATAAGGCCACTACACCAGATAAAGTGTACTCAGGGAAACGCCGCATCTAACACCAACCAGACATCCGAGCAGTCCCGCATACATCCGCCAGCAGACTTATTCAGGCCGCTAAGATCCGGAAACTCACCACCAGCACCACCTCTTCACGTCTCATCACAGCATTCCGATGACAGAAATCCGCACCAGCTGCCATCACTACCACCGCGACGACCACCATGATGACCGCGACCAACATGACTAAGCAGACATCCAGCACCAGAACAGTGCAGCACATCACGCCAACGTCGACACCTCATGTGCTAGACAGACCTTTTCCAAATCTATCCGCTACCTCCTCCGACAGTAGTACGGAAGATGTTCCTGAAAGTATCTTGGCATCTCGAATACATCCACTACATCCCACATACGCATATCGCGGTACCCAAACCCATTGGGGTAACTTCTCAGCCAATACCTAAGGGCATTACTGTCATGGATTCAGCAGGATTGCTATTAAGTTGTACAGAAAAGTGAATTATGCTTATTATGTTTATTTTTTAAATACTATTCTTAATATTATTAAAAGATTTTAAAATTGGAACCCTGTCCCTAGGCTGACAATGGTCATCCTACACATCTATGCTAATTATCGCATAGCTGTGTCTCACCAACAATCACTGCGGATCCCTATGCTGCAATCACACCATATATGGTGTAAGTATGCAACATACCGCAGCGAACATGTCATTATCCCGATCATGCTGTCTAAATGTTTTAAGAACATTATTATTATTATTAACATACTATTTTTCTAATTATTTTTCTTCTTTTATTAGATAACGAGACGGCTATTGGTTGGTGAGAGCAATCCGTGCGGACTCGCAATAACAGGCTGCACTGTATGCATGTTCTCATATATCGACTTGCATACGTAATTTACTGTTTTAAAAACTTGTGATATGTATCGCGTAGCACGCATGCGCAAGTGTCAGAGATTGCTTAACAAAGCACATTAGCGTTGGGCAGAAAAAGCATCTCAAACAATACCGGGTTGGTACTCGTAATCCTTTTAGATTGCATCTTTCTCGCCATTCCTGGACTTGATCATGACCAGAATGAAGGGAGGATTCCAAAACTCGTTACCATTTTTAAATCAGTTAAAGATTGTCTGAGGTATGGCTAAATAAGCCCACTTATTCGATTTTCAAAATATTGAACTCCATCTGGAGTGTATGCTCTCAGGGCATGGGTACTATAGCCCATCACGTGACCCACTTCCCTCCCTCTGGAGCGCACTCGCTGATTGGCTGTGGCGTTCCATCTGTGATGTCACAGGCAGTATATAAGACGTCGAAAAATCAGTTTCGAGAGCACTCAGGTGGCGGTGAGGTGCCTGGTCTGAGAGGACGGGCGCAAGTGACTGCATTCCGTAACACAGCTATCAAATGTCTGCTGTGGATTCTTTCAGTTTCCAGACTCTTTCTCTTTGAAGCACAAGCCACTACATCCGCAACCACAGTTTTTGTAAGCTCCTGGGCAGATATCACGCGGGGCCAATCAACACAGTAAAGTCACGTATCCCAAGACACTTCTTCCACAAAGATACCTGTCCAGCGGATGGGCCTTTTGGGCCCGATGTAGCTCGTTGTTCAGAATGTGGTGATGACTCACCAGATCTGGAAATGAACCCTCACATCATGTATTAGTCTTTTGACATTTCCACCTAAGTTATGGGAACATTGCTTGATGCATCGTGTGAGCTATTAGATGCATCTCGTCTTGTGGACCATCAGAATGCATTCGCATTAACTAATAATCTTCGGCAGCCCATCAAGAACTGTAGGGCATTTTTCAACTTCCGCCGCACCAGTACGGAACTTTTTAGACCATTCAGATAAATCAATAACTTTTCATGTGAATAGACTATCTGCTAGCCATCTTCCTCCGCAAAGGACCGTCTTCACTTTTCCTGTGAATGAGTCGTATCAGTAGTATGACTGTAGTATTTTCCTAGCAGCTGAATTCCGCATCGTGCCATCTCGCTTTCCAAACTATGTTACACTATCAACTATCGTGAATATGTGACTTCTTCCATACCGATGACTAATAGGTACTCTGCCTTATAATATTATTATTGTCTTCCTTTTATGTATTAAGTACTGATGACTAATAGGTACCTTCCGGTCATCTGAGACCGCATTTTTATAGTTTATTATTATTATGCATATATTATCCTATAAGCACCGCAAGCTCGAGTGACCTTCTATTTTTCTCTATTTTTCTAAAGTTACTGATATGGCAGCAGCCAACAATGCTAAATCGTTTTGTTTATTATAAAAACTCCTGGATCACAGTATCACTAGATTACACAATACAGCAACAACACCCGCACAGCATCAATTTTTCACTGAGGTCGCTGTTCATGTTCTCATTACGCGAACATGATGGGCGGCTGACTAAACCTGGACTTTTCTAGCTCGATAGGATCGGTTTATGGTAGTAGGGACGATTACTCGGTAGGAGACATTTTGTGTTAGTCTCTTTTCCGGAGTAGCGGATATGTAACCCCGCGCTCTTGGTACATTGTATAAATTGGCCATTTTCCTTAAGGCCTCCGTAATGAGTAATCGTCTATGTCTACGCTCCACCAGCCTACGGCCTTATTAATTGTCTGGACCTCCTTCCGTCACGTTATTTAGCGATAGCTCTGCAACTATTGGGGTTCCAGTGTGGCTAGAAATAAAGTGGCGATCACCGCATACATCCCCCACATATCTTCGGATACTGGTTAGTTAGAAAACCCGGGCAAAGTAAGAAGCACTGCGAAAATAAATATATAATTAATTACTGGCCTGCAGTGCATCTCTTGGCGATTTTACATAACCCTAGCGTCAGGTAAATGTTACTTCCCCGGATGTGGATCAGTATGGATCCGTACCCAACACGCTGGTGACGGAAAGGATTCAGCTCTCCATCTAACTCTACCAGTGACTGGGTGCGGTCTTAGAACCCACCACGCCCTCCATGGGAGGTCGATATAGTTGGATAGTTGCATCTTTGTCCCCACCTACAAATCTTGAATGTGCTTTTCAAAACGCTTATGTACCGTGCTTGTCCTTGTGATGTTACATGTGGGCATGACCTGACAGTAACAGGATCGTTATATGGTTCTGGAACTCTCATCTCATGATAAGTGCGCACGCATCTACTGAAGGGGATGTTCCGTGGGGTAACCTCACGTTTGCCGAACATTCTCGCCCGTCAGACTTATGTATATTAAAAGATAGGTAACTTACATTGACAATTGCGGCTAAAATGAGACTTTGACCCAATAACTAAAGGATAAGGTAGGAATTAGCAGAAGGTATGCATAAATAAAGCGGTAACTACTACCACATAATCCTGGAAAGTACATAGGATGGCGGCGTTGAATTCCGTGCAAATCATCCACCCCACATTGACGTAAAACAGCGTGCGTCACAACAACCATATAGCTTCACTAGGTTGACTTGTTTACATAAATTAATTTTAATCGAAGAGTGGACCTTTTTGCCATCTCTCTTCCTCCGAGGCACTTTCCTCTCGCAACAAAATAATATTCCGTAGGGGTTAATTTGGTTTATATTAAACTAGCTAAGTAGCCGCGCTAGGATCCTCCTTTGCGGGGATACCTCACGTACCTTATTCTGTGAGGTACCTCTGGCGAGGGCCACGATTATGACTCATCACTACTAGACTAGACCCCCAGGTAGCAACAAACGAGTACGATTGCTTGACTGCACCACATTAATTATTGTATGTATCTTTAACTTTATTTCCCGGCCGTAACATGGAGCCGTGGAACCGTCACAACAGTGACACAAACAGCGTGGACGAGACGATGTGGTTCAACTTTGGCGGCAATGGTCGCACGTTCCACCTGCTCTCGAAGTCGGTTTCTGTACAATCCGGCAATGCGCAACACAGGCTCTGCAACCCCGAGATCCGCTGCTAACCGACTCTCCCACCCTGCTGCGATGTGCACCTTTGGTGCCGCGAAACGGGAACGTCCGGCGGACCAGTGCGCACGCCCGGAGGCTACAATTGCAACTTCGTCAAATACATACCATTTGTTTTTCGATTTTTGTGCCGAAGGTATGTTATGTTGATTGTGACATCAGCTAACACGTGACGCATTTACTTATGACGTCCTATATTTGATCTACAGACCAGATCCCTACATTAGTTGACTAAAAGTTGTTGACTGTGACAAATGCAGTAGATTATTGTAGTGAAAGTGTTTTCAAATTTTCAAGTGCACTATATTTCTGATATGAACTAGAGTTAATTGGATTTTTGGAATAGGCGGTGAAAATTATAAACAAAAAGGATCTTCTAGGATAATATTTTATTTATTTGTTTTCTGCCTACAGGCAGATACGTGATATTTCCAATTCTATGCAAAATTCATTTTTGTGACTGCTATCAGTGAAATGCCAGGATCTCACTTCCATAGCAAACAACTGGGAACGCTGTTGATATTTTGAGACGTTTCGGCTGGAATCTGGCCAGCACAAACAACTTTCAGTTAAATTAGTATCACAATATTCAATGAGAGATGCATACGTGCTACAGAAATGATCCTGTCTGGACTGTAGGGTGAAATGTGCTAAAAGAACTAACGGGACTGAAGCCTTTCAAACTGATGCAAAATGCAACCAAAAGCACGTTTAAATCAAACGACACATTTATTTAATAACAAATTATCCAGCCAGGACAATTTGACAAAATCTACATAACCGCTGTAGGGAAGCCATATAGAACGCGATCCGGAAAATGGAAATACATTCGTTTCATGGAAAATGGCGCAAATTGTTTACACTATATCTTTCCAACATCTTTTCGTCAGAATATCCTTATCTCACTCAGAACGAACTACTACGAAATGATGTTAGGAATGTGTCAATATTGAATTAGGACTTCCGAACGTACATCTGACCCAGTTCCATATAAAATACGTCATCCGTGGATATTTAAAGACCACAAATTTATTGGCTAGAAGGAAGCAACAAACCCCAAGCCTAGACAAATATACCTCAGCTGAAAATACGACCCCAGATATTTATCCCAGGCGACTTTTAGTTAGGTTATGCAGTATTGAGTGGCATAACATCTGTTTTACAAAGCGGGTACCATGGAACAATTTGAAAAGTACGTTCTTGAGTACCGGCATCAACATGGATATGAAGAATAGTAGGTCACGTGACAAATAGAATCTCAACCCCGTTGCTATTTCACATCAAATGGCGGATTCTTGTTTCTCAGTCAATTATATGACATCATAAACAACGACGTGACGTGTAGGATGACGACATAATCAATAACGTCATGAATGACGTAGCTATCTTCATCACGAATGCCTAATTGATGACAGACTACATATTGTTGTACACATTGTATGTCTTTGCTATTTTATAAACATGCTGTTGAACATTTGAAATATCTACACTGGTAGATAAAGTTCAGTAGTTTCAATGCTGCAACCGTATCTTCTCCCAATTTGCGAGTTGTAGCATACTTTTATATCAGTCAGAGAAAGTCTATTACAGGGTGAAGTGTTTTGGAGTCGTGTCTCATGTTAGCAGTGATAATCCATCATCTTGATGATGCTCTTAATTCTATTTATAGATGCCATATACGGTATGTACTAGTGAGCGTTCATCAACTGCACGGTTAATTTAAACACTTCTTTAAATTTCACATGACCAGAGTAAAATGACATTTAAAACTCTGAAAGCACGTCTCGTGGTGGTGGTGGTGGTGGTGGTGGTGGTGGTGGTAATTATAGATAGGATTACACCATAACACTGACATGACGGTAGCGCAATACAGGGTGAAACAAGTCCAATTTGAGATTGTATGCTCTGGCCCTTCCATGTTTGTCACATTGTAAATGTATACGGATTTTCCAATTTTTTCGGATTTTTCTCGGATCACGACCAAAGTTGTGGAATCTTGGTGAATGGTGACACCCACAAAAATGTGGGCTCAAACTGATCAGTATTCTCTGGGATATCCACGGATCCAGATTTTGATCTGATCCAGATCCGGGTTCGTTAATCCGGGTCACGGCCATGTCTTGGAATCCTCTTGCATGTCAAGATCCTTAGTTGTGTTAAAATCTTAGTCAAATCGGATCGATAATTTTTTTAATACACCTCCGGACAGAACCAACCAGAGAAACAGCCAGCAAATCAGCCAGCCACCCAGCCAGCCAGCCACCCAGCCAGCCAGCCAGCCAGCCAGACAGACAGACAGACAGACAGACAGACAGACAGACTGACAGACAGACAGACTTCTAAACAAGAACGCTGAAGCGTACAATGTCTCGCCTGTAAAGACATTGATAGTGTTGATTGGCAAAGCAAACTTGGCATGGTTTGTAATACACATATTCAGTAATGCACCGACAAACAAGTGTAACCAATCAAACATGGACATTTTTTACCAAAGTGTGGATAGTCTGATCTTGAAATTAAAAAAAAAATGAACTAGTATTGATGAAACTGGTACTTCTTGCATAGTATATAACTCTGCTGTAAAATTGTGTTGATATCTGTTGCGCCATTGTTGAAAAAATGGCCACGTCCAAAACCGTGAAAAAATAGTTAAAATTCCCCCAAATTAAATCTACTATTATGTACATCACATCCCTGTATAGTATAGATCACTTCTGTAAAGTTTCATTGAAATCGGATGAGCCAGTGTTGAAAGATAAGTTGATTAAAAAACCTTAACCAAAACTGCACTTGCAAAATATATGAAAAAAGTCCAAGTCCAAAACCATGAAAAAAATTGTCAAAATGTCCCAAAATTAGACGTTCTGTTGTCTAGATCAGATTCCTGTATAGTATAGATCACTTCTGTAAAGTTTCATTGAGATCGGATGAGCCAGTGATGAAAAATAAGTTGAAAACTGCTTGAAATGACGGATGCCGCCGCCGCCAACGCCGCCGCCAAAATTAGTGATCCCTATGTCTCGCTTCCTGCTTCGCAGGCGAGACAAAAACCTGTACATTTTCTATGTCGAAAACCATGGAAAATTCAGCAAAAGGTTTTCAAAATTAAAAAAACATATTGATGGCGTCTGCTTCCCTATATTATACAGAACATGTCTCTAAAATTTCAGCACGATCTGATGGGTCATTGTTGAGAAATAATGATCTCTAGAAACCGTAACCATAAAAACCGGTACATTTTCTATGTCGAAAACCATGGAAAATTCAGCAAAATGTTTTCAAAATTTTGTTAAAATAATTATAGATAAGATGTCTGTAAAGTTTCAGCAAGATCTGATGGGTCAATGATGAGAAATATTGATATTTAAAAACCTTGACCATAAGTACAGATATGGTGACGCCGAGGACGCCGACGACGACGACGGAAATAGTGATCCCTATGTCTCGCTTCTGCTTCGCAGGCGAGACAAAAATCGTCTTAAAATCGTATACCCTCGATCACGGATATGGTGATGGATCAAGAATGAATCTATTTTATGCTAAAGGTGGCCGGATATGAGGATGGTGTGGTATATGTCGCAATCATATTATTTATTCAAATTGTGTCTATAAGACATATTTGCGGAAAGCAAACAGATGTCTTGTTGTGAGAATGCTATCTAAGACAACTTAGAATTGGATCATCTTGTTGACTGTAGGTCTGTTCTCATCTTTAACTAAGAGATTAAGCAATATTTTGAAATTTTCTTAAATAACCATGCATCTCAGATGAATATTCGCGCAGGGATAATGGGTAATTATTCCCATCGGATAGTCTTAGATGTTATCAAGTGTGAGATTTACAATTTCAACTCACTGACACTCTTCAATTTAAGAAGGGAAACACTGTATGTTTTTGTTTGAACTTGAAAACGAGGCCTGAATATGGTTACGTTGACACAACTGACAACTATTGCCCTACAGTTGACACACGTGGCTAGATTGTCATTAATGGTGTCTGAAAACGAAGTTTAACATCTGTGGACGAGTTTGAGACTGTCATTATTAATACCGGGTATATCCACCTTGTGCCTGGATGACGGCCTGGACACGACGTCTCATGCTGGTCACCAACCGACTGATACGCCATTGTGGTATTCGTTGCCATTCAAGATGGAGTGCGTCTGTTAATTCCTGTAGGTTCTGCACAGGAGGATCCCTCCTTCTCACCATGTTTCCCAGAATGTCCCAGATATGCTCAATAGGGTTCATGTCAGGGCTCCTTGCTGGCCATGGTAGGGTTTCGATGGCATTCTGGCGGAGGTATTCATGCACAGCTCTAGCACGATGTGGTCGGGCGTTGTCATCCATGAATATAGGGTGGGTTCCAGGTGCATGATTTACAAAATGAGGGACCACAACTCTATCCAGTATGGAATCTTGATATCTTTGTCCATTTAGTGTTCCAGGTACAGTCAACAGATCCAGCTTACAATCAAATGAGATGCACCCCCCATATCATAACGGAACCTCCACCAAATGGAACTTCTTCCATGATGTTACGTTGGTCGTACGCCGTGCGTCTGGACCTCCATACACGAGTTCGACCATCTGTGGCATGAAGCAGGAACCGACTTTCATCGGACCAGTGTACCCGTCTCCAGGATCTCATGTTCCAGTGTCTTCTTTCGTTGCACCACCTCAGACGCTCCTCTTTGTGGTGTGCAGTGAGGAGAGGACGTCTGACAGGTCTCCTAGCTTTCATGCCAGCAGCATACAGTCTCCTTTTGACGGTAGACATTGACACTCTATTGCGCGTTTCCCATTGCTGGCTGAGCACTCTGCTGTTGGTGAATGGAGATCTCCTAACAAGGCGTACTAGGGCTCGATCATCACGGGCAGTAGTCTTCTTCGGTCTTCCAGATCTAGGCCTGTCCTTCACCTCGTTAGTTTGCCCATGTTTTGCAATCAAACGACTGATTACAGTATGGTTAATGTTCAGCTGTCTGCCAATCTCTCTGCATGACATACCAG
Source organism: Chaetoderma sp. LZ-2023a (assembly GCA_034401795.1). NCBI lineage: Eukaryota > Metazoa > Mollusca > Caudofoveata > Chaetodermatida > Chaetodermatidae > Chaetoderma > Chaetoderma sp. LZ-2023a. The sequence continues at coordinate 174,551,211 of CM067373.1, read as the reverse complement.
TGGTATGCATGCCTATAATTTTCCATTTCACACGATCACTTAACCTTCGTCTTGCCATAGCGGTTCACAATCAAGAGCTAATTCTCTCTGTACAAATAAACCACGGTCATGAACACAAAATTCCTAATCTTGTCGCCTAAATCTGTATGTAATGTTCTACACCTCAAACTGGACTTTTACATAACTGAACACGTGTGCTGTTTCCCACCACGCACGGACATCAAGCGGCGTGAAGTCATGCATGCATGTGCATTTCGTACTTGGAATTATGTCAGCTAACGCGGGGACAAAAAGTATGGCAGCCTAGTTGTACCATCATGTTACTACGTTCTATTGTTTTTGCTGGTGCTTTACTTTTGCACAGGTATATATATATATATATATATATATATATATATATATATATATATATATATATATATATATATATATATATATATATATATATATATATATATATATATATATGTGTGTGTGTGTGTGTGTGTGTGTGTGTGTGTGTGTGTGTGTGTGTGTGTGTGTGTGTGTGTGTGTGTGTGTGTGTGTGTGTGTGTGTGTGTGTGTGTGTGTGTGTGTGTGTGTGTGTGTGTGTGTGTGTGTGTGTGTGAGTGTGTCTATTTGTAGATGCATTACAGGCATGGCAGAAAGATGGGATATACATTAATATGCCTGTAATGCATTTACAAATAGACACACCCCTCTGACAGCCCACCTGATGTACAACATATGCCATGTGCATGCATGAGTCATAAATACGAGTTCGGGGATACCGGTTGGTCTCCAATTGGGAGAGGAATGGCTGATCAGTTGGGGGCATTGAGAATTCATTATAATAATAATAATGATGCCAACAATGGTGACATCGCCCAATCTCCGAACACACCTGCAACTAATTCAGCATTGGTTTGCGGATGTGCCAACATGGACGATAACAAAGAATGAGACCAGAAAATTTCTCTATGTGAGAATTGCACATGGAAAAGGATGTCATCTGAAATCCACGGTCGAATGTGTGGTATATGGATTACAAATTTTGCCGATTGGCAGGGAGCAATGTGCTCAACGTTGCAGTCAGTACCAAGATACGCGGTTGTATTCAACTATCAGCTCATTCCGACCCAGCACTGTGATGCCATTTCACTACCCAAATGCGAGGAACTCCGCCTAAAATGATGCAAGGAAGGTCATGCAAAAGCAGATGTGACGTTCGTGCAAGTGGATGACACACTTCCGCAATCAGGCAGATGGATTGGCCGTGGAATGATCCTTCTTGGAGCTGTGCCCCAGCGTAGATGTGTCACAAATGCAACTATGGCTAGAAGTATGTTACCAAATCCACTTAGAGCTCGACAAATACCAATCACCGCCCTTCACTGATAGGTAGCGAAAGCGGTGCTGGTCGGGGTTCCTGTTAAACCCTACTGGTACATATGTCGTCGCCATTCCTCTAGGGCTTGTCGGAGAAGATCAATACCATCCTGGACTTTGGTTCATCAATGTGTCGAAACTTTCTGCTACTTTTTTATAAAGGATATAACACATTAATTTGTATTCAGGCTCTGACTAGGAATCGACCCAGGACATGTTTCTTCTAATCAGTGAATGTGAAGCCATTCCCACGAGCTTAGAGCCATGTAAAGAGGCTGTGAGCCATTACATCTAAGGCGGTAGATGCTCCAATTATCAATCCATTATTTGTTTTTTGAATGATCCTAATACCACGAACATAAATGTGGTAAGATACAAGGCATACGCCTGGTAGCAATGTAGTAAGAATAAATGTGCATGTCTTCCCCATGTAGCAAGACGCGTGGCACATCAGCTCAAAAGGAACAAGGTTCTGTAGCAAATCTAGACAAGGGCCTACAGGGAGTGATTATAGTTTTGAGGCGAATCAAATAGCTTATGGATGGAACGGTTGCTTGGAGCGAGCCATGTTCAGTGCTCAGTCACTCAAAGTACCTGACTCAACCACAATCACTCTTGCAGATGATAGGACATGGACGTATTGATGTATGTGGATGTGAGAGCATGTAGTACAATCAATTGAATAATAGTGTGCGAATTAGATTAGAAGAATATTAATAAGGATGTGTACACATTATTAGGCTTCATTTGAGCAATACGGAAAAGATGTTGTATATTTCATTGACTGGAAATTATTTAAATGTTTACCAAAACGAATTGCACTGTGCTAGACCTTATTATATGGACACCTTCAATGGCATGCAATGATAGTTGATAGAAGAGAGAGAGAGAGAGAGAGAGAGAGAGAGAGAGAGAGAGAAAGAGAGAGAGAAAGAGAGAGAGAGAGGAGGGAGGGACGGAGGGATGGAGGGAGGGACGGAAGGAAGGGAGAAGGGGATGGAGGATGCATGCATTTATAGAAAATAATAATAATAAACATCAAGCAAAATATCCCCTATATTATAATGCAATGGTTCTTATAATAATTCTGTGAAGTGGCAAACTCTCTTTCAACAAACGCTCTCCTTCTCACTGTCAGTAGCACATTAATGGCCCGGTGTATTTATTTATTTACACCTATTCGCATCAATTTACGAAATACCCATTTATAAGTCATTGACCATGTTTCCGTTCTTTCTCGCCAAAACCTGTTTCGGAGGAGTGCGTGTGTATGCCTATTGCAATGCTAACCTATTACCTGTAGATTCATCGCAGGTGTTGAATATGTTAAACATAAATTGACTAACAGTTTTGCTGCCTTTGGTACAAAGACTTTCAGTCAAATTATTTTGCAAATTTCCGATATCCCATGAATAAATTTGTTTCTCACAGTTGTTGTAGTTCACGTATCGGCAAGAAAGGGTACATATCTTTTACCACCTCAGGTCTAAGTGGCCATCTTTAGTTATGGTTTCCAAAGGTAAACAGAAGAACTCCGTCTAAGAAATCTCTGTTTTATTGTTTTCATATTTATTGTTTTTGATGATTAAGAACTTATTCCAGCCTCGATGTGCTTTGTCAGATCCATAGACTCGTGGACTGATAGCGAGAATCACGTGTTTGTTTACTTAGCGTGTACGGCTATCCACGAGCAGACAATATCCGTCAAAGTAGAGGAGACCACTCAATAGTTGAAATAAAAATATGGCATTGGGGCTCTTATCTGAGGGAGATGCTAGATGATAACCTATAAATATAATATACACAATTATAAGCATAATTATGTAGGTTCAAGTAGGTTATAAGTAATGGGGGAATCCAGTTTTAGCAATGCCCCGCCCATCTTCAGCTAATCTCCACCCACATATTAGCCGTTGAATATTTTGGAACTAATTTGACTTCGTACTGTTGTTGCCTACGACAGCAGCAGCGTCCAGTCAAATTAGTTCAAAAACATTCAACAGCATGTTTACTAAATAGTAAAGACATACAATTCGTACACCCACACTTAGTCCGTCATCAACTAAGCATTAATGACGAACATAGCTACTTCATTCATGATGTGGTTGATTATGCCGTCATCCTACATGCTACGTAGTTGATTATGACGTCATATGATTTATTAATAAACTTGAATCATCAATTATAAGGGACAACATCACGCGATCGAGGAACTTGGCGGGACACCGGTGCTTTCTTTGTACATTGATAGATGACGATGATGCCTCATGGTTTCAAAGTTGAATTTGTGTCCAAGGTATAAAGAATATTTGTGTAAACATTGTGATTCTAAATGCAGATCTTCCTTACTATCATGCCTGACAGCGCGGGTTATTGGGCTGCTATGGGGCCAATACTGGACCAGTAATTAGATGGTGAAGTATCCTCCATAATGACAAGAACGCGATGTTAAAAGTGCAGGCGGATTCATGTGAAATACAGAAGTAATGGTAGCGCCTGAACTGCTTGACTGGTTCTGATAATTCTGATATCTACAAGTCACTAGGAATTTGTGTGATCACATGCATCAGTCAAATGGATCAAAACACACTGCACGTCGGAAAGAGACATGCGCGTCATTTGTCATGGCCTACCTTCCGATAATTTTCATCTCCGTTATCAGATAGATGCTAGAGTTTTACTCTAGAGCTTTTTGTCATGTTAAGTAGGACGAAGCTTTAAACTTTGTCAGACCTATATGTATGTGCACCGTGTTCTGCAATGCAGCAATTTGCAAACATCCTGTAGCTGCAATTAGTCCTTCTTCTTAGGCCACTGTTTCATCTCCTCAGCGAGTGTCCTTAGCTCGCTCAAGTCTTCTTGCTGGTCACTGTACCCAGGCTGGTTTCATTTAGATGGTGTGTAACACGCTTAGCAGGTTTGCGCAGTGGGTGCTCTAGAGCTTTGTAGATGTTGACATCGAGTACAGCAACATTCAGGGGTTTCTGTGCAGGGTTTCTTGTTGCATGCACGGAACATACCCAAACATAGGCATCCTTGTTGTGCCACCTTCGTTGGGACTGTGTTTAAAGGAAGGAAAAAGGGAAATAACAAATGATGTTTATTGGTAATTATATACAATATTAAATAAACTACCATCGATAAAAAATGGAAATGAATCAGGATTATTGGAGAAAAAGCATTTACTAAATCTAGGAGCGCTTAACTTGGAGTCAATTAGTGACGTCGCTGGTACTTCACACTCCGCTGTGTGGCCACTGTGTGTAAATGTATACCGCATAGGCCTACCTGAATATAACGAAAACACACCTGAATATAGTTTTGTTAGCGGTGTGAATAGTATTCTCTATAGGCGCCGATGTGGAGCGATCAACTCCCTACTGCTAATTCACTATAGATCCTTGTGTAAACGTTATATTCGAAAGTCACCTTTTCTGGTGGAAGCAATAATTTTCGGTCAAAATGATTTCAAAATACACTGCTGGTTTCCAAGGTCGCAATATGATGCCCATTGAATATTTTGAAATTCGTGTGACTGAATGTAGACCTTGTCTTTGGAAACAACGGCTTTCAATCAAATTGTTTTAAAACTAGACAGCATTTTACCTGTAAGATGTAGTGGCTAATCAGCTTAACGCGAATATAGCTGCCCTTATATGACCGCCTGTGGCGGGTATTATTTATTCGATCGGCGTACGCAAGAGTACATAGGTCCAGCAGCGTCACTAATTGGTTCATGACAGACTGACATAAATTGTATTTAGCTGCTTTTCCCTAATTATTCTCATTTATTTCTGTTTTTTATTGGGGGCTATAAGATGATTATTACATAAAATTATCATTCAAGAGCATATGTTAGTTTCCTTATCCTTTCCTTTAACACGTAGTTGGAGATTATATTGACCTGTCAGCGATGCTGGGTTGTAGCATGACAGTGTTGCGGTTACAGGCATCAACCTCATTTAGAATGGATCTTTCTAGAGTACCCACCCATCATATGACGTCATAATCAACTACGCGATGTGTAGAATGACATCATAATGAATGACGTCGATAAGTACGTCACGAACGCATATTTGAAGACGGTCCACGCGTTGTTGTACAAATTGTTTGCGTTTACTATTTAATAAATATTCTGTTGAATATTTTGGAACTAATTTGACTGGGCGCTGTTGATAGGCAGCAACAGCGCCCAGTAAAATTAGTTACAAAATATTCAACAGCTTCCCTGTAAAGTTTTCAGGAAATTGATAGCTAGGGCATTTGGAGATCGATCAATCCAAACACGGCGAGGTGTGGGTGGAGCTTAGCTAGTGATGGGCGGGGCATAGCTAAAAATGGAACGATCCATTGCTTTCGTAACTGCCGAGTTGTTACATTTGTTCAAGATCAGTAATACTCAGGTAGTTTCACACACGAGTAGACTTTTAGCCAGAGGGATCCGTGATCCACGGGTCCACATTTTCCAAAAGGAATGGAAGGCAAGTTTTTTGTGGCGTAACATGCAGCGATATCAGATGAGCTGCACATTAGGGAACCAAGGATTGTGCTCTTCCTCCATTCGTCCAGGGCCCACAGCTCAATGCCTTTGTCACAGATTCGTCTGTCGCTGATATGTGTATATTGGTAAACTAGATCTTAGCTCTATTTCACGAAGAGCTTCACATTCTTGACTTATTCAGCGGCTCTAGTGTGGTTCTCGAGAGCCTTTTTTCCCTCAGCTATGAGGTGTGCATTGTCTGCACACTCCATCTGTAGTGGGAAGTCCAGTGTAGATAGTGGCGTGCTTGATCTAGACAAGGGCGCTGCGACAAAATAGCATGTAAACAGCACCTGTGAAAGTCCATCTTACTGTGCAGAACCAAAGAAATTCTCGAACACTACAGATTTCACAGTTTGTGTCAGACAGCTGTGATACATAACATGACCTTAATGATTAGAGACTGTTTTCGGGGGCTGAAAGGAATGGAGGAATCTAGTCTTAACTATGGCCCGCCCTTCTCTAGCTAGGTTCCACCCACGTTTTGCTCCTGTTTGAATCGAGCGATCCATGTACTCTCTGAACCTCAATTTCCAGAAAACTATACAGTTACGCTATGCCAGCAACAGCACCCAGGAAAATTAGTTTCAAAATATTTAACAGCATGTTTATTAAATAGTAAAGCAATACAGTTCATGCAACCTGACAGACTATTAAGCGGTTAAGACTGGCTAAATCAAGCCATTCGTGACGTAAATGATCATGACGTTAGCCTATTCATGCAGAAATGTTTGCGGTGGAAAGACATCACGTTTATCTAGATCTGCCTTGCAGTTACAGCTATACAGCATCAAGGATGCACAGGTTGCGTATGCACACATTGTCCTTTCACCAAGGGACAATCTTTGATCTACGAATCCATAGTTTCCAGAAGGATTGGAAAGCGATGTTCCCCATGACACAGCGTGCAGCGATGCCAGCAGTACCGCAGAGTAGTGAGCCCAGTATTTTACTTTTCTTCTATGGATCCTGGCCACGAACTGGATCATCATTTTCTTTAGGTTCATGCTTTGTAGATAGATATTGGTGGATGAACTCTGTTTTCGATTCAATCATAACGTGGTTCTCGACTCTAAGGCCGTGTTCTCACTAGAGAGTTAATCAGGAATAACGCCATGCGTCATCATGACGTTATTCCGGATTAAGTCTCTCGTGAGAACACGGCCTAATTTTGCTTGCAGCTATAGGGTCTAGTTCGTCAAGGGGTTTGTAAATTTTAGTCCCAACTATTTATACATATATGCATCGGTATATTGGCACACAAACACACATACACGCAGTATACATGTAGGCCTACGCTAAACACATCTCGTTAACGCGTATTTATTGGCGCATTGCCAATAACCGATGTCATAGCTCAAAGCATTGAAACGTAATTTGTCAAAATGCAGTAATAAAAGTCATACATTTTTTTTTTAAACGGGTGCTTATGATAATCGTCTTCGAATGATTGAAACCTCACACGCGGGTCCACACATGCGCACACACGTACATACTTATAACTGTCTGACTGATGCAAGCCACCAGACAATAATTTCAATTGGCAATAGCTCTGAACCTGCTGAACATATTAAAAATAATTTAACTGAAAGTTGTTGGTGGCATAGCCACCAACAACTTTCAGTCAAATTGTTTTCAAAATATTCAGTATATCCAGAGTTAAGCCCCGTAGAAAAATGTGGTCTGCAGAGATTCAGCAGACAGACGGTTAAGCCGAATCCGAGGCAGTATGTTGTTCACCCTCGCCCTGTGAGGGCAAGTTGATGTTGCATTCGGATCTACTCATCATATTGGACACAACTCTTAACACAATAACAGCAGAATTATCGTCAACGAGGAGCGTCAATCTCAATTTCAATTTCAAGTTTATTCGGTAACTTCTTCAGAAGTGCACGAAACATATATACATGAAATATAGATATAGTGACAGCTACATATGTTATACACATAGTTAAATGTTGTAAGTTTTTCTGTATTTCACTGATCCGTTTCTTTGACAAGATCTAATTTAGGTGGTCCAGTGTGTGGACAAGGGTTAATCGGCTAATACTAAGAGTTGTATTGATCTCAGTGATAAATAACCCTTAAAATGCCAGTGTCACAATTCAAGACAACTATACAGGAAAACTATTGAATATTTTGAAAATAAGGTGATTGGAATCTGTTGCTGCTTTAGGCAGCAATATCCACCAGTCAAATTAGTTTCAAAATATTGAATTTTCTGTACTGGTTAACACTTTATCCATCAATCGGACCAAAAGCAGTGTATGCAGTTGTCCATCTGCAGACCACGAGCAGATTATCTATGACGAACCTGTCATTCCGGTGGTAAATCCCCAAAAATAAATATATCGCTATGAGAAAATTGAAATATTCTTGAACAAATTTGAGAGTTAAATAATTAGTAAAGAATATTGCAATGATGCAACTATCGATATCTCGGTAAATGCTGGGAGGGTTTGGCTCAAATTCTAACACAAGAAATCTTGGGACTGTGAATTTGGATTCCAAAACTTTGGTTATGATTGGTGAGAAAATGCGAAGAATCTGGAAAATCGGAAAATAAATCCAGAAATCTGAAAATTTTTAAAATGTGACAAAGAAAATTGGGAGGGTGCGGTTTTGCAATTGCCCTTGTTTTCTTTAGAGCAAATTTCACGTTGAAAATATATAGTAATGTAAGTTGTTGGTATCCCTTGACACCAACAACAGGATATTTAAAATAGGCCTAACTCCTTCTTCAGCGCACCGTGTAATAAGGAGCTCTTACATGCCTGCTTCTGCGGGCACGGTTCAGGATGATAACCTAAATTATCTGGTGCAGTTCCCGTTAGAAGGACATTATTTACCTGTGCGAGTATTATATAAATACACTCCACCTGTTGTGCAAGTCCCAGCTGGAGACGAATATTGAACGGTAGCAAAATAAAAAAAACCCGAAAACTAGAAACCGTATGGTAGACTGTCTCCTGCTGATTGACAACGAAAACACACCATTAGAGGGTTCAAGTTTAAAGCTATGCTACGGCAGTAAATTATGCGCTGACAGGCACGTACCACTTTAACTATTACAGACCAAAAATAGCCAACATTTTAAAGATACAAAGCATCTTCTGCTAAATATTTTGAGACTAGTTTGACTGGAAGATGTTACTGCCCAGGGCAACAACAGATTCCAGTTAAATTATTCTGTAAAATATGCAACATCTTTCATGGGTTGACTCCCATAATGAAATTCCAACATGTTAGATCCAATAGATTGCAAATGCTTCTTTCTGTCAGTCAAGTATCTGAACATCATAATTCAATCTGTCACCTGTTGGTTGACGTCACAATCACAATGACATATAGCTCCGTCACGAAAATTGCATAGTCCGCAACAAAACTGTGGGAATGAACCTTTCCAGTTTTAGCTGTGCCCCGCCCATCTCCAGCTAAGCGCCACAAACGCCTCGCTCGTGTTGGGATCGATCCCTAAACTCTATTGGAAAAGTTTCAAAATATTCAACGGCATTTTTTTTAAATGGTAAAGACATGCAATTCGTACAACAACGCTTAGTCCGCCACCAATTATGCGTTTGTGACGTACTTATCTACGCCATTCATGACGTCCTCGATTATGACATCATCCGCAACGTCACGTAGTTGATTATGACATCATATTATGGATGGATAAACTGGAAAGGTCTATTGTATGCATTTGATGCATTTACAATAAATGAATAAACATTCTGTTGGACATTGGCAGCAACAGCCTCAAGTCAAATTACTTTTAAAATATTCAACAGCTCGCGTGCATACTGACCGTGAAATTTAGATGAACTCAAGTTCAAAGTTTCAAATTGATTTCAACACGCGTGGAAGTGCGATGAGCGTGGCTAGAAATGGGCGGGGTATAGCCAGAAATGAATCTCACCATATATATATATATATTGAAACGGCGTCTGAAAGGCGTTGCTATGGTACCAGCTATAGTATGCTAACCAGGATCATATTTATGTGTCAGGGGTAGGTTGGCCAATGTGGGGCACTATCCACTGAGCCTCGCAGATAGAGGCCTGCAATTAAATAAAGCAAACCAAGAATCTGTATGCGTCTTTTAATTTTTTTAAACATGTAAAGAAACAAACAATCCCTTGTTTAAAAGTCGCAATCGAAGTACGTCTTTCTGCTACGCATGCACTTGATGCGGATATTATACCTTGTTCCGTTTGGTTAGGTGCCAGCAACGACCGAACCCATCAGCGAATATTAGGAACAGAATTTCTATCCTACATGCAATCAAGCAGAGGTACTTTACTCCCGCTATGCTCAAGCTAACTTTCTACGTACGAACTTTATTAAAATGGCGATCTAGCACCAAATCACCCTCTATAGAACGTAATGAATTTCTTGGCACCAGATAGGAAGGAGTTGCGCTATTTTAAGTTAAATTCTAAGACGATAGTGCGCGTGTATAATATAAAGTGAAGGATGCAGCGAGGATGCTGGAAAGTGTAATGTGTTCTCCCTGTGATAAAAGCATGACATTATTAACATGGACAGATTGAGTGGCGGTAGTTATATAAGAACATAACACACGTGTCATGCG